>CAJHUC010001948.1:0-17952 GCA_905146915.1 Ostreobium quekettii
CTTCAGAAACATGAATCGTCCAGCGATGTCTTGTTGTAGGCTGTGCTGTGGTGCCCTCCAAAAGAGTGCACTGCATGCCCAGAAGCAACGAAGCAGACAATAAAATGAGATGTCCAACGATGGGGTGTTATGCGCAGCTGGGCACCAGGGCCCAACTGGCTGCAGCACACCTGGTCCTGCCAACCAGTTCGTATTACACAGATTGCCCTTTAGTCGTTTCAGCTGCTGTACAACAACCCGCGAACCAAATAATTGAACTTGCAAGGTTCATGGATTCTGAAAAGAAGGTCCAGCAGAAGCGCAGAGGTTCCCTGTTGTCCATTCATTCCTCAACAATGCGGCTAAGCGCCCCAATGAGGCGCTTCAGGTTGCCCATGACCTTCGAGTCTCCAGTGAACACGCTCATATCTCCAGCGATGCTCTGACACACATGCAAACCAGCAGTTAGCGACCAGTGGACGGTCCTGCACTTATTCCAACATCGCAAGCAAAACGCACAACCGGCTACGGCAAATTGGAAGCAACCGTTATCTTGTTCCAGCCACCAACACTGACCAGCGTGTGGCGCATGTAGCACTTGGACATCAATCAGGAATAGCACGCTCACTGCATGGCATGCTCTCCTCTCGAACACAAGGCCAAATACCACCAAGCCAGAGCCGTAGCTGCACGGACCTCAACGTTCTGGAGGGTCTGCGTGAGGGTCTTCACGGCCCCACGAATAGCGCCAATGTTCTCGTCGTCCAGCACCGCCTTCTGGAGCAGCTGAATGTCGCTCGCGGCCTCGGCCACAGACTTCGTCAGCGCCTCCACATTGCCGACCAGCCCGCCCGACCGGAGGTCTGCCAGCAAGGGCGTCATCTCCTCTACGAATCCAGCAGCCTCGACGCAGGACAGGATGGTGCGTCAGTCATAAAAGGCAGCGGGCAAACTCAGCGGGGGGACGTTGTGTTCCACGCAGCAGGTGCCGAGTAACATGCCCGGCACAAGCAATGAAGCTAATGCAACAAGGGAGAATGACAAAAGGGGGTCCTCTGAGATGCCTTGACAAAAGGGGGTCC
Source organism: Ostreobium quekettii (assembly GCA_905146915.1). NCBI lineage: Eukaryota > Viridiplantae > Chlorophyta > Ulvophyceae > Bryopsidales > Ostreobiaceae > Ostreobium > Ostreobium quekettii. The sequence goes on from CAJHUC010001948.1 coordinate 1,062, forward strand.
TCTAAGCGCCCCCTGTACGTTAGACACTTTGCCAGACCGGCGCCAAACCGGTGCCGGTCTGGCGCCGGACTGCACCGCGTTCCTACTGGGACGGCCCCTCTAGGAGGGCGCCATGGCGACCGGAGTGTGAAGGGGAGTCCAGGAGATCGGAGCTGCGAGCGAGAGCAAGCGGCGATCGGTGCTGTGGGGAGAGCAAGCGGCGATCGGAGATGCTGGCCGTGTGATTCTGGTGTGATTCTCGTGGTTTGAATGTTCTGTTTATCTGTGGGCTTTCTGAAGGCTGAAGTCTACAAAGCAGAAGCTTTGGCAGGTGCAGGACACCTCTAACGCGTTGATTTGGTAAAATCACTCTTAGAGCTCTTTTGTAAAGCGAAGTCCTTGGCAGCATGCAGTTGGAAAAAATGAACCCTGAGCGCAGAAACAATGCCATAATGACGTTTTTCACCACTGAGTTGTGAAAAAACACAATGCAAAATATGGCCAGGTTGCCATTTTTGGAGTTGTCAGGCCTGCCAAGTCCGATCTTGCCAGAAAACAATATGTTGCATGCACCTCTTTCAATTACAATCCATCACCAACGACCTTGCCCATAGCCCATCAATCACAAATAGCGATTGTCCTCAAACAATTCTTTAACCTCCTGAGTCAGGAGTCCTGACCCATGTGCTGAGCGATAATTACGTCCCGATCATCACTTGTGGCAAGAAACTCACCAAAAAACTCAAAGTACTGTCTTGTGATATCAAAATAATATGCAGCCAACTTGCTGCGTGCATACAGATCCAATGCAAATCGACTTTATATCTTGGGCACATGATCAGAGACTCATGCAACGCTCACCCCTTTGTGTCATATGCAGGTGAGCATGTATGTTTCTGATATGCCCAGAATGAGCTAAACGTCAAGAGAAGCTAACGATTTTGAAAGAATGAAGTGCTTAGGCTTACAATCCATCTCTTCAGATTTCGCATCGGAATCCGTTGTTGCATGACTTTTGAAGTGGCAACAATCAGGTCATTGCTCATAATGATTCACGTATTCTAACGGATACCAATTGCATTTAAATGATACACCAAGAGCAGGGGTAGTCGTTTAAATGGCATCGCGAAGACACAAACCCCACAACACCCCCCAAGAGGAAAATTGACAAAAGGGGGTCCTCTGCGGAGTCGCCCCTAGTAGGACCGGGTTGCACACCAGCACCAATCTGGCGCTGGTCTAGCAACACGTCTAATGTGCAGGGGGCGGTCAGAAGACCCCCTTTTGTCATTCGCACCCACGTAGAGGACCCCCCTTTTGTCATCGAGGACTCCCTTTTGTCATTTTCCCATCCGACAACGTGCAATGTGAAGCATCCACAATCATCACATTTTGACCTTGCAGTCAGGCAGGACACCTCCGCCAGAAAAAGTATCAACTGGTGTTGTTCCTGAAATACAATTTGTTGCTGTTGGATTGAAACTGTGAAGGAAAGGGCCAAATGTTGACAGATGGTTCTCCCCCACAGTCCATGAGAGCGCCAAATAAGGTTCGTATTCAGTGACTGTGCACTATGCTGACAAACACAGCCATGAGCATCTCGTTTTTGCACGATTCTGCGATCAAAGATAGACATACATGTGAAGCCAGCCAATATGATGTTGATCATCAACGACAACATGCCTGGCAGCTGACAGCCTGCAGCATCCTTTCCTGGGGCTGCAGCAGACATCAGAAATGGGGATGGGAAGTGAACAGCTGTTCTCATTCTCACTTGCTCGTGCTGCAGCTGCGCGACTGCTGCAAGCGCGCCAGCAAGGACAGCTGAAATACGAGGTACAAGGCCGCCACGTTGAAAATGGCTCCGTGAGACACTCCTCGTAGGGACTGGACTCACCTGCAATATGAGAGGCTGGGCAATATCCAGTGCCTCTGACAAGCTTTCAGCTGCCTTAAACATGGAATCCACACCATCGGCGTCCATCTGGCGGGCAAGTTTGGTGCAGATGTACACCAAGTCGTCAAGACTGACGCCTGCAGACATTCAGCAGCCCACAAAGTTGGTGAATGGAGGCCACAAAACTTCGATACCAAGCTGGTTATGAACGCGATGTGCCCTATGTTGCTTGCAGGGTTTCAACACACAGCAGCAAATATCCACTTTGCTGGTCACTTGTGACCGATGAGGTCTGCGCCATCGTGCATTTTTCACTGTAGAGTGCCATGTCCAAGCAGCCACAGACACAGCATCTGCGATGACTGAGTACGAGAGGTAGACAGGTCAATGCACATGTCCTTGTTGCCTCTCACTGCTTTTGCACCACAGATCCAACACAATGCTGATTTCGAAGTAAGCATGGATGCAGTGGCATGTCGCTGGCAGAAGGCTGTGACAGCACTAAATCTGGTTTCTGGAGTGAGCTCAAGACGGCTGGATTTGACCTTGGAGAACATGAAGCTCCATCATGCACTGGCTTGCAAACTGATGTGAACATTGTTGCGGCGTGCATCTATTCATTCGTGACATCAATGCAAACACCTGTTTAGGCAACACACCTTGTTCCCCCTGAATCCTTCCTCGATGACAAACGATCTTGCCATCCTTGTCACAGTCAGAACTCAGGGGACCTGCCTGCAGCAGCACAGCATGGCACAGACATTAGTTCAAAATTTTTCAGGGCAAATGAACAGAACATTGTGGGGTGTGACATGCTGCTTCCCCCCTTGATACCACAAGTCTGCCACATGCCCTGAACAATGCAACCACAGATCCAATCTACTGCCACTTCAGTTTGCCAGTGCACATGCCCTTATCCCATGCCATTGTGCCTGTACCCTGTTTCCTGGCACAAAAAATTCAACCTCTGAGACACCCCGATCCTAGTCTGATGGTCTTGCAAAACCTACCATGGGTGTTATACCCTCAGCTCATCGCCCCAAGCAAATGTGCAGATGTGCATAAACTGACTTGCAACCAAATCAATGAGCAAACCTAAATTCGATCAATCCATACCTCAAAGTCAGGCAGGGGAAGCTGTGGCGTCACGTCAACAAAAGGCTCTGCAATCAGACCTGACTGGTTGGCCTCCACCACTGAGTTCAAGGGTATGACGATGCCATCATCCTTCACCTATCAAGCACCAGGAACGTGTTGCAGTCAGCAATCGCACGATCGATAGCAATAGAGACATTCTGCAGCCACCAGCCCAAAAGCGTGATGCGTCACTCATCAACATACCTCAATTTGCACATCGACACCATCCAATCTTGGTGTGACATTAAGGGCACTCCCAACTGGCACCCCTCGTATCTGTGGAAAACACACTGTTGTCAGAAGCTCTGGACTGTGCAATCGCTAGGATAGGAATTCCTATGTTTCCACAGGAATGAATGCGATCCTCACCGCTTTGAAGGCTCCTCAGATCTGCAATTTTGGAAATGCAGTTCAACATGTCAACATAGGTCCTCCAAGCAATACAGACCGTTGTGCCCCAACTCGCCTGGTTGGAATGCTCAATGTCAACTAAGAACAATAAAATACAATAGTGAGGCTCGCCAAGCCAAGGGAACACACGGAAGGTGAAATAGCGATGCTCTTGAATGCTCAGTGCTGTCAAAAGGGAGCACTCTCTACCGCTAGTACACACGTGGAACAACAACAGCAAGCAAGCAAAAGACTTAGGTACTTCCTTGAAAACAAGTTGTGCAAAACTGCCCAAAGTACTCACAAATTTGGGTGTGCCTGCTCACTATTGGTCCGAGCTTGCTGTGTACTCTGCTGCTAACTCACAGAGTTCTGGATTCACATCCTTGAGTGGCCCAATTGCAACTCACCCTTACAGGAGTACCCACAGTGATGCCACACGCCTGTGGAAATACCACTGTCGCCTGCACAACACATGTGCTTGAACAATTCACTTTTCTTCCTCACCATCAGTGCGACAATGTGGATCTGCAGCACCTGGTGGCTGGAGACAAGACTGCAAGAGGCATGGTACCTACTGGAAACTTGGTTGCACATGGCAAAGGCAGAGATTGTATGCCCTGCCATCAGCCACAAAATGGCAAAGCACTACCATGGCACAATTCAGGAGATGACGAGCACACGTCTATCCACAAATGCACCATGTTCTCCTCCTAATTCCACCAAGTGTAATCGTGTGCAGCAACGACTGAGGGCTGCCAATTCTCATGGTGACAGATGTCTATGTCACTGCCAGGAAGGAGAACTGCACTCTTCGCTGCGTCTCACACACCTGATAGGGACGGCCCTTCCTTAATTGTGACCCCCGTGCCCAAGAGAGCAACCAGAACGTCAAAACTGCAAGCCAACCAAGCACATGTGACCTTGTGTTACAGTTCATGCTGGTGATTGTCAATGACGGTTTCATTTTCAACAGCACGCTGATGCACAACCAATTACCACCAACACGAAATTGACAAATGCACTCTGGGCATTGGCCGTCCCACCCATGTGCCCATGTCTGCTGGAAACTGGCAGGCTCTCGCGTTCACAGCAGCTGTACGCCAGATGTCAAACGTGGTCGAATAGGATCGTTCTCCTGCCTCAACTGGCTCAGCACTCGAAACAACGTTGCAGGCATTCACAACGGCCCTAAGCGCTTCGGGCCCCCGATGCTGCCTCTGAAACAACGTCCATGCCAAGATCGAGCTGCCCTCCACCCCCCTGCTTCATTGCCTTGGCCTTCACAATTCCTTGCCAGTGAGACTGCCGCCAATCTCACCTGCCCCGCCCAACACGAACGCCCCAACACCGCCCTCCCAGATGCTCCTCCTGCCAATCCCGAAGTCCCTCAGCATCTTGGAAATCTTGTCCAGAAACCCGGGCTGCCCGTCGTCCTCGTCGCCGCCCGCGCTCGCCATGGCGGCCTCGCTGCTGGTGCGGGACTCCTTCGCCTTGCACGGCTCCAGCGGACATCGGCATGGTCGATATGGCACCCCCAGGACTTGAGATCTCAGGGCGGTTTTGAATGGCGATCCTCCCATCAGCCCCTGCCTTCCCGTGCTCAGCTGTCGACCCCAGGGGCCGGCAACCAAGCGCGAAGAATGGGATGGCGGGCTCGGCTGCGCCGTAGGGTTGGGCGCATGCCTGGCAAGGGGCCTGAGCTTCGAGCATCCGCGCGCGCCGCGCTTCGCCCCCGCCGCTTGCATCCCTGCCGGAGCGAGCGATTTGATTTGTTTACGGAGTGTCCCTTTTTGCGTGGGCGCCTTGCCCACAACGGGGCGCACCAGGGCGGGCGTCCTGCAGGGATTGCGGCGGTCGAGGCGCTGTGGGGCCAATGGCTTGGCCGCGCTGCACCGATGGGTTAGTTTGGAGGTCGGGGGACAGGGATGGTGGGGGGTGAACGCGCAGGACCTCCAGGGGAGAGGCAGCGCCTTCAGCGGTTCTGTGAGATTTTGACAGCAGCCAAACAAGTGAGAAAAAAGGCAGTTCACCAAACGCCCCAAGGATCGTATGCCCCCAGGATGTTTATCTGCCATGTGGTCGCGCAGTACTCCGGAGAGACCACCAGATGTCGGCAGCATCCGTGGAGCCTGCTCCAAATTGGAACTTCCCATGATTGCAACTCCATTTCTAAGCAGCACCCAAAAGCGACCGCTGTGCCAGCTTCAGCCTGAAACGGTTCAGCGACTCGCCCTTCAGGCGCGCAAGGATCAGCTTTCTTCGGGAATGTGCCAAGGTTTCCGCAGAACAGTGCCCTGCTTGCAGGACTTTTCGCAGGAATTTGTTGAGAAGGACCAACTTTGTTTTGGCGCTCTTTTAAGTTAGCGGCGGTGCGCACGCGGCGCACGCGGATGCGTTCCCAACCTCAGCCCACACGTCAGCTCCCCGTTCAATCCGCGGCAGGGTCTGGCCAGTTTGCCACGCCCACAGCACGGCACCACGGTCCCTACCGTATAACTACAACGGCGCCCTGATCTGCGTCGCAGTGAGACAGGGCGGCCGGCGGGGCCACTTCTTTCGGTTTAAAATGATCTCTGACGCCCCGCTGGACGGACTCCTTCGATTTGCGGCCACAGCGCCCCAACCCTCACGCCCCACTCGCCGAGGGCCGCCCCGCTGCAGGGCCCGCTTGCCATCGGGAGCCATTGAGGCAACACAATCACAAAGCTAGCGAGGCAGCACTGTGCAAGGAAGGGAGGACGCAGGGAGAGGCGGCGGCAGCGCGACAGAGCCGCCCAGTTGCCGGCCGCGGTTTTGCGCCAGGTGGGCAGGGGCGCCGTGTCTTGGGAGGCGGCCCCAGGTGGGGGTCACTCAATTCGGATTCTCGCGATTGACCGCGGGATCGTGCGCCCCGCGGCGATGCCCCTCGTCTCGACCGTGGCCGGCGCCGCCGGAGGTCCGGGACTGCAGCTGCCGCATCGGCGTTCCGAGACGTCTCGAGGGGCGCCGCGCTGTCGGGCGGCGCATGCGGCGGCCCGGCGACGCGGCTGAAGTCGAGGTCGATGTTTCGCCCCGGGATCCGGGCGGCGCGGCCGGGCCCCACCTGGGCCCCTGCGCGGCTCCCCTGCCGGCTGAACGATCGGGGTTTGGAAAGCGTTGGGCTGCCGCAAGTTTGATCGAAGGAGACTGACGGTGTTTGCCAACGCTGATGCGCGCTGGGCCGACCGCGGGCCTGGGGCGCTCCCGCGCTTGCTGTAGGCAGTCGCGTTGGGAGAGGCTGTACGTTTTTTGCGAGCCAAAGGCCGCCGTATTGGAGAATGGAGCTTCGATGAATATGCGGCTTCCTCCTTCCGCAATCGCTTAATCTGGTGGTTTGCCTGGCGACGAGGCGTTCCCGTGGCTCCCTAGTCAAGGCCATTGTCGGCGAAATTCGGGATTGGCGTTGCTGCGGAGTTTTCTTGAAATGTGTTTGCTTCCTGGCGTCGGAGGTTGGTCGGCGCGCGGCGGCAGCTGGCGGTGCGGCGGTGTCACACGCTTTTCAGGGTGGCATTCTTTTTGGTGAGCCTGTTGCTGCGTGCGCCGCATGCGCAGTTGCGGACGGCCCTCGCTTGTGTCGGCCCGCCTGCGAGGGCGCACGGGCCCCAAGGTGATGCCGTCATCGCTGCTGTCGCGCTGAGACAGTCAATAAGCGAACACTAAGGGGTAGATAGTTGGCGAACTCGCACACAGGTGTGCCGGAAAGCGGAGTGCGAACCGTGGAATGGTTTCTGATAGAGGAAGATCCACAAAATGCGCTGGAAATGTCCCTGCAGGTATAGATTGCGCTTGGTGTGCGCTGCACTAGGGATCGCCTTTCTTAGTTGGGGCAGGTTTGCTGAACAACAACGATGCATCGCTCCTGGTCTCCCAGTTTCGCGTTGCTGCAGGCTGTTGTCTTATTCTTGTGCGGGTTTGCTGGTTGGCTGAGCAGCAAGTGCTGTGGTTGCGCAGGCCCCAAGGCCAGAACACCCAGCTGCTGGACTGCTGTGAGAGGAGAGGAGGTCTGTGAAGGGTTGGGTTGGCGACGATGGAGAGCGAACCCTATGCTCCTGAGCGGCTTCGAAGTGCCCCCACCGCCTCCGCGTCTGCTGTTGGCACCAGCCTGTCAGGGGACGAGAGTGAGGGCTCGGGGCGACACAGCAGCTTTGGTTTCCAGCCCCGGCTGCCCTTGCCACCAGGCTCAAGACGGACAGGCAGTGCAGACACAAACGAGGTGGCGGCGCCTGGAAAGAGGCCTGGCCATGAGAAACAACAGGGCCACGTTCGGAGTGCGAGCACAGAACCAGGCTGGCAGCCGCTTCAAAACGAGACGAGATCGAAGAGCACGTTTGGCTATCAGGCCCAACAGCACAACACAGGTCGCAGGAGTGCAAGCCCCACTGGCCCAACAGAGCGGAATCGCGCAAAGCCAGTTAGCAATTTTGGGTATCAGCCGCGAAGATTGAAAAGAGTGGAGAAAGATGGCAACGATGAGACCAGTCGGGATGATGGAAATGATGGAGTAGTCCGCGCAAAGAATTTCGGGTATAAGCCAAGACAACAAGAATCTACAGCGAACTGTAGGGATGCGCATTCAGAGAATGAACTTGGGCAGGGTGAGGGTGGGGAAACCTTGGGTGAGGAAAATTGTGGTGGCAGTACCGATTGGGAGCACGAGGGGAAGGGGACAGTGGATGCAGGGATGGAGGTCTGCATGGATGCAGGTCAACAGAATGATAAGGAACCAGGGTGCAAGGAGCGCACGAGCCTCCTTCCTGAACAACACCAATCGCCCATGGCACCAATACACGATGCTGGGCAGCAGAAGTTGGGCAGTTCTAAGGTAGCCAACGTCCCCAGATCGAGTAGCCAAAAAGGTGGACCTGCAAGCATCAAGAGCCACAGTCTGATGGACTGCAAGGATGGAAATTTGGATGTGCCTGTTGGAACGGTCGTTGGGAGTGTAGCCGATGTCCAGGGCCAGACACCCATGGACGAAGAGGAGGACTTTGTACATTATGAATATGCAGCTCCTCATGCGGAAGAGGTTGGCTTGAAGCATCCATGCATGGCTGAGGAGCCTGCCCTGCCACATGGAGCTGTGGGTTTCCGGGACGATCGCCAGTCAATGACAGGTGCTAGTGATTTGTTTTCGAGGTCTTCTGGTGGATTCCGTAGCAGGACGCCTGAGAGCATAGCTGCAATGCAGTATGCGAGTGAATTGCTGGACTCGCAACCAAGGGCTACTCCTGTGAACTTGGATGTAGAGGACAGCTCATCTGATGAAGAGATTGTGTTGCCTGAAAAGCAGTTCCCGTTTTCATACATGACGGGATTCAACCCAACATGGCTGGATTCTGATTCCGACACTGAGAGTGAACGGACAAGGGCCTACCCACCAGCAGCCAACAAGAACGACCACAGTGGGGTTTCCGAAAACGAGGGTTGCCCAGTCATTCATGTGAATGAGAGCAAGGGGAAGTACATGGCCGATCAGATGGACATTGACTCATCTTCAGATGACTATGTGTTGGAAGAGGCGGAAGTTGTGTTGCAGAATTTGATGAGTGATCAAAGCGCGCCGCGCACGCCAAGCGTTCAAGAGGGTCGCAGGTCGTACTTGCAGGCCTCCAACACGTCGGCAAGGTCAGCAATGACGGGGTCGCCAAGTGTGGAAAGCCAAAGAGATGAAGCCTCTACGCTTCTCCAAAAGCTGATGACCCGTTCCAGCATGACATCCAGAAGCGCAGAAGATGATGTGAACAGTCCTTATGATAGAAAGACAGCTGCTAGGCTGTCGTTGCTGTCGCGGTCGTCAGGGCGATCGGGAGGTTGGGATGAGCTCATGGATGGTGTGCACGGAGAGGGTGCAGAGGGTGCATGCGATGGCCCTGGAATGGAGGCAGCACTGCAGAAGCTCATGGTTTCTGTCCACAGGATGAATGAGGAAGCGAGGGATGGCACAACGGCGGAGAAGACAGTGTCAAGCTGGCTGCAGGAGGACAGGCTGGATGGGGAGGTGAACCGTGAGCAAGGCAAAGTGGATGTGGCCAGAGACGCGAAGACGATGGAAGAGGACAGAGCATTGGTGGATTGTGTTGCTGATGAGGTTGCAAAAGGTGCTCTGGAGGACTATCAAACCACATGTGTGGGGCATCCCATCGTTGCCAGTGAATTGTCGTATTCATACAGTGAGGATGACACTGTGGACGACGGCCGGGCTCACAGCCCAATCAGTTCTGTTGGCCATGCCAACTGGGAGGCGGTCGAGGGTGATGGCACTTGCCCAGAAATATCTGATGAGGATGCTGATGATGTTAAGTGCCAAGGGACTGTTGATGACGCGCCCTGCGAAGGTGGTGGTCAGTCACAGCCTGCCGACTTGAAGCCGTCCTGTGAAAACACAGATAGCGTGCCTTGCGATGGCCCCAGTCCGGCGCCTTGTGAAGACACAGAGATTGTGCCTTGCGATGGCCCCAGTCCAGTGGTGGCGGAGAGTGTGCCTTGCGATGGCCCCAGTCCAGCGGCGGTTGAAGAAGAGGAAGACGGTTGTGATGTGGTCATGGTGACGGCAAGGGATCTTTGTGTCATTTCGCCTTCTGCGTCAGTCTGCAATGACGATGGCATTGTGAGCTTGGCACCTAGTCCTGCCCCTCACGATGTCCATCCTGCCGCAGACGTTGTGTGTGAGATTAGCAGCGGGGACACTGAGACTGAGATAGCCCCCGTGCCCCTGGGTGTCGCTTCCTCTGTACAGCGCCCTTGCAGGGTGGAGATGTCTGAACCAAGGAAGGCCGTTGAACTGGGGCCTGTCAGCCGCACCCATCGCCGAGCAGTAGACCTCCCCCTGCAGTTGGACAAGGGCTGGATGTCAAAGCCATGCTTGGCCGTGAGGACCAGGAGGAAATCTGCCGATTTTGAGGCCTCTGGGATGAACCCGCCCAGGTCTCCTCTGCACCGGCGAGTGAATATTGTCCTGAGGATGGACGACCAGTGGCACTATGGCGGGCGGACCACCAAAGGCAGACGAGATGGAGCTGCTGTGCAGCCTAATGGGTGAGTGCTGGCTCTGCTTGAGGGCCCAGTAGTATGTGTTGCAATTTATGGAGATGTCTTCGTGTTCAGCAGACGGGTTGTCTTTAATTGAGAGTCGCGATAGGCGTCGTTCGGAGCATTGTGAGGTGAACAATGCAGCTGGGTTCCGAAGTTCTACAGAGAAGCTTCATGTACAGCAGCTGTCGCATTTATTCCCTCTCCAGTTGGTCTTGAGAAGTTAGCTCAGGGACATCCCAAGTGGGTCACGTCTGCACTCAACATCTGCGCTTTTCCATGTGCCAGACGATCAGGCGTCCTTCTGGTATGGCTGTAGTAAGGGTTGTTGTTGAGCATCATCAGCTGCAAAGCACATGAAAGTGGGCATGTTGAGGTGGTTTTGCATCTGATTGTTGGCCTGTCACATCACCGCAATATTACTCCCCCCGCCCTTTTTCCTTTTCTTTTTCTGGGTCCTGTTGTCCTGTTCGATACTGCATCCAGCCCAGCCTGTACTGACCTTGTGTGTGTGTTCTTGTCATCTAGGGACTGGGTCCAGCCAGTGCTCAATGCACTGTACGCACCTGTTCATGGAATTTACCAAGCCTTAGGTCTAGGGAAGAATGGCTAATGGTGGCTTGCCCTTCAGATTTCAGGCTTTAGGTACAGAAGCAGAAGTGCTGGGGTGCTTACTGTTTGCGCCATGGTTTGGAAGCGTGGAGTTTTGGAGAAGGGACGTTGGTTTTGATTTGCAGCGTTGGGTGCTGTTAGGCATTTTTTCAGTATCGTTATGTGGTGCTGCCATCTGGTGGAGGCCATGCTCTTAGGCGAGCTTTGTGCATTCTTTGAATGTGTTGTGTTGTGGAATGGACGATGGCACTTGTACTATTTATTATCTTGTCCCCAGGAGGTTGTCGTGTGGAGTAACAGTTGGAAGCACAGCAAAGTGGGGAACTGGTGAATAGCCTGAAAGGAAAGCCAATAGTCGAATTGGCAGTGCTGTTGTAATCTAAGATTTATGTTGTGGGCAGTGAGTGCATTCAAAGCACCAAACTCTGTAGCAGTGATGCAAGGAACCATTGGCATAGAGCAGGGCTGTCTAATTCACTGGGCTCCCACAACCTGGGGCTGTTAGGAAATTTCTGCTGAGGTCGGACTTGTTTCACGAGAGCTGATCCGTGTGTGGGCACACAGGAATAGTGGGTGTGCGCGAGTGTCCCGCGCTTAGAAGGTAGCTTGATTAGAAGTATGAAAACTCCCGCATCGCATTGCTGCTGGCAGTGGCCATTGCCACCTTAACTCGCCTGCAGGACGCGAAAGTCAGGTCTCAGAGTTTGCTCCGTTGTGGTCGTTTGCACGCTGAATCCGTTCAACTAGTTGAGCGAATGTGCCTGTGGGTTGCGTGGGCAAGGCTTGCTTGCCGTCTGCATGCTTTCATACGCGTTGGGAAGTTCCAAGTTGGAAACTGCCATGGTTGGTCGACATGAGGGAGAGACTGGCAGGTTGCGCCCTGTCATGTCGCGCCAGGTCGCCGTGCTGATGCAGATATCGATGGACTTAGGTGGGTAGGGACATGCTTGCGCCGCGGACTGGTCGCACCCCTATTGCGGTGCGTGGAATGAAGCTGGGTTCACTCTGTGGGAACCCCACGGGCAGTTGGCGTGTTCACAACGTCTGCCACCCTGGGCGGGCGTGGTCGCCCGGGTTCAACTGATCATAATGCCGTGCACCCAAGTGGCAGTTGCTTGCGTGTGTGTTTTTGCCTTGTAGGGTATGTGGCGGAGGCCTGGGGAAGATTTTGCTTTGCTGGGTTGCTGGTGAATAAGCCATCCGTGGTGACAGAGGAAAGGATTTTTCTCGTCGTTGGAGTGAACCTTTTGTGGTCTTGTGCCCGTGGCTGCATGTTGTTCTTGCTGTTCCGACTCCAGCGCAGAGTCCCCTTTTTCCAAGGACTGCACGTTTTGAAACACCCTTTGGCTTGAAAAGATCGCGAAAAGCAGGGCTGACGGTCGTTTTGGATCTCAGATCGCTCCCTGCGCCTGTGGCAGGGCCTCACTCGCGAGGGTGCTGCCTGACGCCCTCTCTGCCCTCGCCATCTTCGAACACGATTTTAGCGACACATCCACTTACGGCGCTCTGATTCGACACTCAAATAGAACAAACTGCCAACATGTCAATATCTGGTGTGGGGGGTCGCTGCGGGCTCCAAGCGTGGAACAACTGGCAGAGTTCTTCCGAAACCGTCTTTAGACCTGCATCAGAGATTGATCGATGACTTGACCAGGAACCAACACACCCCTTTCAAACCACAAATCGGCAATTCATCCCCGATGGGTATGCATTTGGGGAAGACACACTAAGGCGTCAAAACTGCAGGGCCTGGAAGCCCAACGCGAGACACGGAGTACCCATCTCACCCAATAAACAGACTGCCACACCAGCCCCACGATCTACAGAGCCCCTCCAGTCCTCGCTGCTGACCCAAAGACGCTGCCAATGTTTCCCGTTCTCCAGTATGCTCCATGTTTCAGGGCGCACATCCCATCGTCACTGTCGCATGCCGCTGAGGGCCTTCAGCCCCATTTCCCGGTGCCCCTCAATTGGCATTGTAGCCCTCAATCTATTGACGTAGCCCAGATCTACATCTGCAACTGCTATCCCTGTTGCCAACGGGTCCTCCAGCTTCGCGACAATGGCGCCCCAAGGATCGATTATCATCGAGTGTCCATAGCTCTCCCTCTTGTCGTTGTGCTTTCCAGCCTGTGCAGCAGCTATTACGTAGCATTGGCACTCGACCGCCCTTGCCCGCAGCAGCACTTCCCAGTGAGCCTCACCGGTGGGTTTTGTGAACGCAGACGGGATCTGCAACATAAAGCTTGCCTTGTCCATTACATCTGTCGGACGTTTGGCAAAGCTTTGGCCGTTTGTCCACAAGGGACGTCAGGAATACCAGTGTTTTGTTTGTGCACAATTTCAGCGTCATGTAGTACTCGTATGCCCATCGTGAGCCCACAACAACAGAGTGAAAATAGCAGGGTCTTGGTCGCACTTCATTTTAGCAATGCTCCCATACCAAAAGCGGGCAGTGCACGGCTGGTGGCTGCAGGAACATGTGCATGAACTCACAGAAGCCATCCTGGCAGGCTCGTACAACCACATCCTCGCATTGGACTTATCTTTTGAGCATGGGTACGCTTGAAAGCTTCAAGCTAAAGCTGCTCAACTGATCACTGGGTAGATTTGCAAAAGCAAAATTCCCTCAGCTACACTTGAATCTCAAACACCAACGAGAACCCTTCATCCAAAAGGGCTTGAGACCAACCCGCGCCAGTGATCCCATGCCCATGCAATGAAGTTACTTAGAGATTATCTATGTGGAGCTACCATTAAATCCTTGCACTTCAAACAACACAAGGATACTGCACAATTTCTATTTGCTTGCCTGCACGTAGAAACCGCAGCGGTTGCATCCAACACCCTGAACTTCCTTGTGCAGCAGTTGTGCTGTTGTTGTGCCAGAAAGGAAGGCAGGCTACCCACCTTCAGCATGTGTATTGCAGAAGGAAATTTGACGAGCGTTGATGGATCCTAGAGTCTGAACAATATTTCCATCTACAGAGTGACATGCTTTTCCCTTCGATCCTCCCTTCACACATGTGAACAACAATTATAACACCAGATGAGACAGAAGCCTGTGGACACTGCTCACCAGCAAAATGTCAGCACCATGTTCAAATCTCAGCTTCTGGTACAATTCAGGGAACCTCAAGTCGTAGCACACCGTCAGGCCCAGCCTCCCCACTGGAGCGTCGCAAGTCACAAGCTCTTCGCCCGCAGCTGTAAATCGGCTCTCCAGCAGCATGGGCCCTCCTGGGATGTCAACATTGAACAAATGGATCTTCCGATACTTCGCAACGATCTCCCCTTTGTCGCTCACGATCACATGTGTGTTGTAGATGTGATCCTTGTCAGGGCCAGTCTCCTGAATCGTTGGCACAATCAGCAGCATTGGGGAGGGGATGCGGTCAGGCATTTAGGGTTTATCCCAGAGTTGTTGCAACAGCACATCGGCCACGATAGCAGCAGCCGATAACCGCCAGCATTCAGACATTGGTGATGATTTTCTATCACACATTACCGCTGCAATCGCCAAGTGCAAAGCACAGCAAATAATAAGTGAAGCGCGAATCGTTCCTTCCAATCAGCAGATTGCCCCCAGCAGCCCGCGTGTAGTTCAGTACGGGGCCCCTCTCAGAAATGCCTCCTCACCTCCGGGTCTGCATACACAGTCTCACACCTGGAATCCTCCCAGCGACAGCCAAATTCCCAACTCTTTGGCAAGGGCCGTGTAGCGTGCCATGGCGGGGCCGTCAAGAGATTCGGCCTTTTCGATGGACACACTGTGGTGATCACCCAGAAGGGAGAAGCACTCGGGCAGGAACAGCATTCTGCAATTGGCGTTGGCCGCCTGCAAGGCCAGATCCCGGCATACGGAGTAATTCGTCTCCAGGTGGCCCACGGACGTCATCTGCCCAACGGCAACCCTCTGCTTGGGCGGCGGATCCTGTGCAGTGCAGCAGCCAGCGCAGTTACTTCAACAGCGTACGGAGCGCTTGGGCCCGTCGGGCCAACGCGCAGAGAGTCTCGCTGAAGCCTCTCCGACAGGAAAACCCCTGCGCTGATCAAGGCAACCAGGGCACATCGCCGCAAAACAGCGGAAGCTGTTTGCGGCCATGAGGATTCGCCAAGGGAACGCGAGGCGCCACGACTTCGAATCGAAGCCCAGGCTCCGAGGCTGTGAAAGTGTTTCCCCCAATGGGCGCATGACCATCCACCAGGCAGGCAACCCCAACAGGCAGTTTGGCAGCCATTCACCCCTTCTGCCGTGGTTGCCATTGCTCTGACGGTCCCCCGCCGGCTCCCCACCGCCGTCAGCGACTCGACGACCCGGTTTTGGGGCAAGCGGCGCCAAAGATTGGTCGCTGCTGCTGGGGCGAACGGCAGCCTCGGCATGAGATACTGCAACTGTCCCCTTGCCGCTCCCCCCCCCAGATATGCGTGCGTATGATGCGTCAGCCCGAACGAGTTGCACCTTAATGAGACTGAAGGGATGGTTACGTCCAGTAAGCTAGTTTACGGGAGGCCCGAAGATGGGCGGGCGAAAAAATTGCTACCCGACAGTGTTCTGTCAGCAGGGCGCCCAGTTTGCGCGGGAACATGCTGCTGCTGGGGCCCCAAGGCAGGCAACGGTCCTTGGGGCCGGGTTTCGGCTCGTTCGGGAACTGTTTGGCGGCGCCGAGGCCTAAGGAGGCGACGCGCCATCAGACTGCACTTTGTTTTCTCGCTCCAACCGCTCTTGTTGCAGCGAGCCCGGTCCCAATCGGGAACATTGCTTCGATCCTTCGAAAGGATCTATTGCGCCGAGCCTCCGGCTCGTGTTTTGCACCCCTTCGGAGCTTTCCGGCTATCGCCTCGCTCCCCCATGCCCGAGGAGCCCACCCTCAGCCCCGAGGCTTTGGTGGCGGCGCTCCAGGCTCTCCTCACTCGATCCGCCGGGGCTGCCTCTTCGGCACCCGCGGAACCCCAGACGGCCGAGGCAATCGCGGCCGCGGCCGCCGAAGACTCGTCCCGTCGCCTTGCGGCTTTGGCCCAGCAGTTCGGGGCCCCGCAGGATCCTTCGCTCTCCCAGCTCCTGGTTCTCCGCTCGGGCGCCAACATCGCCCCTTCTCCGCGGAATCCGGTGCCTCGGCCCCCCGCGGCGTTCGGCCAGTGGTTCGACGTCCTTGACACCGCCGACGGTCAACATCTTGCCCAGGCCTTGGGCCCCCGCTCGGGCTACTTCGCGGAGTACGCCAATTGGGCGCCGATCGTCTCCTTCCTCTACGATCTGCAGCTCCGCCTCATCGCCTTGGCGGCGTGCCCGGAGGTCCCCGCTGCCGTCCGCGCGGCCTTCGCGCCCATCGTCTCCCTCTACGCCCAGTGCACCAACCTCGCGGTCTCTACCTTGGCTGTTCGGAGGACGCAGGCCGCCCACGCCAATACGCCCCTCTCCGAGGCGTACAAGTCCCTCCAGACCAACATTCAGTTGGCGGGATCGGCGGCCCGCTACACCACCGACCTCGAGCGCGATACGACCAACTTGATCCGGGCCCAGATCCAGAAGGCTACCGTCAAGGCGCAGGCGGACGGCGCCGCCCGGGCCCGCCATTCCAGCCGCGGCTCCGACCGCTCCGGTTCCCACTCGGACGGGGCCTCGGGGTCCGGCCCCCGCGGCCGCTCGCGCGTGTTGTGGAAACACATTGGGGTCGAGTGAAGTAAGGCCTGTAGTCATTTACTAAGGCCTACCAGTGGAAACTGATTCATTATATAGCTTATTTGTGAGCTGTAGATACTCGTAGACCCATTACATGCTAGAATCCCTCAAGTAATAGTGAAGATATGGCCTAGTGGAATCTT
>CAJHUC010001950.1:0-30982 GCA_905146915.1 Ostreobium quekettii
GTTGAGAGAATGTCAGAGTTGTTGCTGGTTCATGCTGCCAAACCGGGCTTGCCACATGAAGCGTTTTGCTCTCTGCCATTCACTTTGGTCTGCACTACGAATTTTGACTTCCTGCTTGAACACCAGTATCAGAAGAGTTCTCGATTTTGCCGTCCAATCATTGATGAAGATCAGTTATCGATTGCGGGGCGAGAGTCAGATGTCGTTCTCCTGAAGTTACATGGCGACCTCCACCACCCGCAGCGATTGGTTGTTACGGAAGACGATTACTCCCGTTTTTTGGACACCTACCCGTTACTCGCAACCTACCTCGCCAATCTGCTCATCAGCCGGACCCCTCTCTTAATCGGCTACAGCCTCGACGATCCAGATTTCCGTCAGGTTTGGCAGGTCGTCAACGACCGACTGGGGCGGTTGCGTCGTTCTGCTTACGCCCTCGCCGTTGATGCCAGTGCCTCAGATATTTCTCGTTTTGCACGGCGGGGCGTTCGCCTCATCAGCCTACCCGGATCGAAGGCAAACTATAGTTCGATTTTGGCAGATGCGTTCAATGCCCTGCGAACGCATTGGTCCAAGAACATCCTGCCGGTCAGTCAAGTTGTTCAGGAAGAGTCCTTCGAGCAATTGTCCCTTCCCCTTGAAGCAAAGACACGACTGTGCTTTTTCTCTGTCCCGATTTCACTGCTTTCGTACTACCGTGAGAACGCATACCCGTTGGCGGAGAAGTATGGGTTCGTTCCGGTCTCTGCGAATGACATGATTTCGCCCGGCGACAATCTGCTCGCAAAGGTCGAGACGCTTATTCAACGTTCTGAGATTGTTGTCGTTGACGCTTCGACTCGTTTTACGGCACTAGAACTCGACATTGCGATGTCTCGCATGGGTAAGGAGAGGCTCTTCATCATTCTTGAGGAAGACTCGTCTGTGCCTACCGACGTAGCGAACCGGCGCTACGTTGTTCGCCAAAGCCTGCCATCATCGGAACCGCAGGCATTTCTTGATTATCTGGATCAGTGGTTTTCTCAAATGGCCGCTCAACTGAAGCCAGCGTATCAGGCGGAGCCACAACGCTTGCTTACTTTGGGTCAATCTCGGGCTGCCGTGTTGTCCGCTATGACATTGTTAGAGGTTCGCTTGCAGGACGAACTCACGAAGCAAGAGGGCAAGGCCAAGAAGTCTCCACAGCCAGTTCGACGGCTCGTTGATGACGCACTTCAGCGTGGACTCGTGGATCAAAACACTGCAAATGACATCCATCAGTGGATGGCACTGAGAAACACTGTTGCACACACCGTGACGCCGATCTCTGAAGTTGAGGCGAGGACCGTTGTTGATGGAGTAGAGCGAGTGATTCAGACGTTTTCCCAACCGAAAACTAAGCGGACAACACGCCGAAAGAAAAAGGGAAGCTGAATCACAATGTCCATCACCCGTCATCATGCCGAATGGCTTTCGCTCATCGAAATCTCGGGACCGTTCCTGAGTTTGCCGGTGTTGTCGGATGTGTTTCCGCAGGGGCTTCATGCTCATGACGGGGAGCAGTCGAAGGTATTGCGTCGAGCCTTCGAAGAATGGGATGACAATCAATCCAGTGCCAATCCTGATCCAGCCATTCATCGAGAGTGGGTCAAGTGGGTGCTGAATCACACACTGGAGTTAGAAGACGATCTGGTTGAAGGTCAGGAGATTCCGCAAGCACTCAAAGCCGAGGTTGCCGAGCACGGCGAGACGTTACGGCCTGACTGGATGTTGGCCGAGCCAAAAACCAAGAAGCCTCGACTGCTCGTGAAGATGTACCCACGGTCACAGTCGTTGACGAAGCCTGTCAGCGGAACTCGGTGGAAGGCGTCACCAGATACTCGCATGGCAGAACTGCTTCGCAACTGTGGAGCAGATTCTCGGTTGGGTCTGGTTACAAACGGCGATCAATGGATGCTGGTCCATGCTCCGCAAGGAGAAACGACCGGTTATGCGTCGTGGTATTCCAACCTCTGGTTTGAAGAGCCGCTCACACAACGAGCTTTCCGCACGCTGTTGTCGCTGGAACAGTTCTTTGGCGTGCCGGATGAAGAGACGCTCGAAGAACTGCTGAAGCGAAGTGCCGAGGACCAGCAGGAAGTTACTGACCAGCTTGGTTATCAGGTCCGACGTGCGGTCGAAGTTCTCGTGCAATCGCTGGATCGAGCCGACCGGGATTACAAGGGCGAGTTGCTCAAGGACGTTCCCGAGGCGTTGCTCTACGAAGCGGCCCTCACCGTAATGATGCGGCTGGTGTTTCTGTTCTGTGCCGAAGAACGGGAACTGCTTCTGTTGGGCGACGAACTGTACGACGGCAACTACGCCGTTTCGACGCTACGGGAGCAGCTTCAGGAAACCGCCGACCAACATGGCGAGGAAGTCCTTAGTCTTCGTTACGACGCATGGTCTCGATTGCTGACCACCTTCCGAGCGGTCTACGGAGGCGTGCAGCATCAGAACTTCAAGCTGCCAGCTTATGGCGGACATCTTTTTGATCCTGATCGATTTCCATTTCTTGAAGGTCGCAAGAGCAATACGAAGTGGAAAGAGACTCCGGCTGAACCGCTTCCGGTCAACAACCAGACGGTGTTGCACCTGCTGAAGTCACTCCAGTTGCTCGAAGTGAAGATGCCCGGTCGCAAGGGCACAATTGAAACGCAGAAGCTCAGCTTTCGAGCTTTGGGCATTGAGCAGATCGGTCATGTCTACGAAGGTCTGCTCGATCACACAGCCGTGCGAGCCACCGAACCGATCTTGGGACTGGCCGGAGGACGGGACAAGGAACCTGAAGTACCGCTCTCAAAGCTGGAAGAATTACTGGCCAAGGGACCGGACGAACTGGCCAAGGTGTTGAAGAAGGAAACGGGCCGCACGCCGAAAGCTCTTGTCAATGCGTTGTCCGCTGAGATCAACGACGAACTCCACAGCCACTTTCGCACGGCATGTCAGGGCGATAACGAACTTTGGAGTCGAGTCGAACCATTGGCCGGTTTGGTTCGGATTGACACCTTCGGCTACCCGGTCGTGATTCCCACAGGCAGCGTCTACGTGACAGCCGGAACGGATCGTCGCTCCAGCGGCACGCACTACACACCCCGCAGTCTGACGGAACCCATCGTGCAGTACACACTGGAGCCGCTGGTCTACGAAGGCCCTACTGAGGGAGCGCCGAAGGACAAGTGGAAGCTAAAAAGCCCGAAGGATTTGCTCGATCTGAAGATATGCGACATGGCGTGCGGCTCGGGGGCGTTCCTTGTGCAAGCCGCTCGGTATATGGCCGAACGACTGCTCGAAGCATGGGAATCGGTCGAACAGGATACGACTGGTGAAGTGAAGATCACTCCTTTCGGTGAACCATCGACAGGTGAAGCCGACGAGCAGTTGATTCCCGATGATCCTGATGAGCGAATTGTCTACGCCCGACGCATCGTGGCTCAGCGCTGCCTATACGGCGTAGACATCAACCCGTTGGCCGGTGAGATGGCCAAGCTCAGCCTATGGTTGTTGACGCTGGCCAAGGACAAGCCCTTTACATTTCTCGATCATTGCATTCGCTCCGGCGACTCATTGGTTGGAATCAGCAGTATCGAACAGTTGGAGCGATTCTCGCTTAATGGCGGTGCGCCCCAGCAGAGCTTTGCTCAAGAGCAGATTCGCCGTCGCATAGAGGCTGCCAGACTACTACGCCAGCAGTTGGAGCACATGCCCACAAACACTGTCGAAGACATTCACCGCAAAGCGCAAATGTTGAAGCGTGCGGAGGAGCAATTAGGGCGACTTCGATACGCCGCAGACATGATGTTGGCGGTGCATTGGCAGCCGATGTCGAGTACGGAACGTGACCAAGAGCTACACGACACGCTCTTGGATGTAGAGTTCAAGTTCAAAGATGTACCCGTTGACATTCTCCGCACGGAATCTACCGAGAGATTGCGAAAGGTCGGCTGCACGCAGGCATTTCATTGGCCGCTTGAGTTTCCAGAAGTCTTTTCCGAAGACGGAATGCACGCCTTCATCGGAAACCCTCCCTTCAGTGCTGTTCGGCTGTTTGCGTCGGCCCTTGGTCCAAACTACGCCCGATTTCTCTTCGACTCATACCCTGAAGCGTCGGGAAACGTCGATATATGCGCATTCTTTCTTCGGCGAAGTTTTGATCTAATTGGCAATGAGGGCCGCACAGGGTTCATTGCGACAAACAGCATATCCGAGGGGGCTAATCGTCGTGCAACGCTTGACCCGATTCTCGGTGACGGTGCTATCTATCGTGCCGTGAAGAGCCAAGATTGGCCCGGTGGTGCCAACGTCTCAGTCTCTCTCGTACATTTCTGCCGCCAACGGTGGGAGGGATCGCTGTTCCTCGACGGCGAACCAGTTGAGGCGATTACGCCCCAGCTTACAGCAGACGGATTTCTTGAGCCTCATGAATTAAAGCGAGTCCCATTTGCCGTCTATCGGGGGTCGGATTGGAACGGAGAAGGTTTCCTGCTTCCAAGCGACTTGGCACGAGACATCATCGAGCGGGAACCGACTGCCTCAGAGTACGTCCTAAACTGTCTGAATGGCAAGGACTTCTGTGATAGCCCATCGCAAGAAACCGACCGCTTTATTATCTATTGCAGAGACCTGTCACTCGAAGTCCTCGAAGCGTCGTGCCCCAAACTAATGCACCTTCTTCGGGATCGAGTTTTTGAAGAGCGGGCGTCGAGCAAAGATCGGCGATTGCGTAAGATGTGGTGGCAGTTCCGTCGCCCTACAACAGACTTATATGAGCAAGCGTGGAAGAGTGACTTTGTTTTCGCCATTCCATTCGTTTCCAAATATGTTCTGGTTTCGTTGCTCCCGTCGAAGCAAGTATTCGGTAATACGTTAAACATCTTCTGTGGAGCAACTTGGGGGCACTTTGCAGTTCTCCAGTCGTCACTTCATGAATGCTGGGTGCGATCTACGTGTTCGAGGTTGGAAACACGGCTCAGGTATGCGCCAACGGATGTCTGTCTTACCTTTCCATTCCCGGCCTGTAACCATGAGCACATTGGCAGTGTCGGCGCTCGCTACTTCGAATATCGAAAACAGGTTTTGGAAGATCGGAGTGAGGGACTGACGAAGACTTACAACAGCTTCCACAATGCCGATTCTGTTTCTTCCGAAATCAGGCGTCTGCGAGAATTGCAAATCGAAATGGATAGTGCCGTGGCACGTGCTTACGGCTGGGACGATCTTGATCTGGACCACAGCTTCCACGAGACCACACAGGGCATTCGGTACACAATCAGCGATGTCGTTCGCCGTGAAGTGCTTCGACGACTTCTGAGACTCAACAACGAGCGATACGAAGAGGAAGTCAAACAAGGACTGCACGACAAGAAGAAAAAGAGAGCGAAGAAGAAACCCGCTGCGAAACAGAAGGCAACGAAGGAGACTCCAAAGCCCTCTGCCCCAACGTTGTTCGACATGGACACCGTAGACACGGCGTTCGGGACGAAAGACAGCGAGAAGTTTCTGTGCGGTTTGGTGTTGGATTTGGTGGCGGCTGATCCAGAACAGCGACCATCAGCCTACTTGGATGCCCTTGTGATCGTGCTTCGACACGAACGTCACAGCAAGCTGCTCGTGGGTGATGAACGGACGATGTTCACCAAGCTGTGCAAGAAGATGCCGAAGGGTTGGATTCAAGAGGTCAATCAGATTCCGTGGTCTGAACTGAAAGACCTCCTCACGCTACAGGACGCAATCGTCGTTAAAGGACAATCGGTCTTGGTCGGTGATACGTTTACCAAGGTTCGAAAGTCCTACCCAGCCATTGATTCCAATCTTATTGACTTGCTCATGAAAGCATCTGGCGAACTTCGAGCGTTGAAGGCTTGTACGAAGGCCCTGCCATCAGAAGACGCAGAAGAATTGGCGATCTTCGAGCAGGATTCAGCCAGCTTGTGTGGGGAGATCGCATGAGCAAGGTGGCCGGAAAGAAGCGAAGCACAAAACGCAAACGTCCCTTGGTCTGGATCAAGGAACTTGTGCTGTTCGAGTCGCTCGATCCGCTTGTTGAATTACGCCGACTGCCATTCGACATGGGCCTCAACATCATTCAGGGAGAAGCGAACGACTCATCCGATGCCTTCGAAACCGGACACGGGATCGGCAAGACAACAGTGTGCCGACTGATCCGCTATTGCCTCGGCGAGAAGACCTTTGGCCAACAACACGTCGTCGCCGAAGTCCGACACTGTTTTCCGTCGTCCTTCGTCGGAGCCGTGATTGAAGTCGCCGGGGTCGAATGGTCCGTCATGCGAGGGTTAAGCCAGCGTGCAAGGCACTACGCCAAAGAAGGCGTGCCATTGACCGAACTCGCCACATCGGATGACCCGAAGGACTTTGAACGGTTCACTGAGGCTTTGGATACCGTAGCATTCGAAGGCATGGCGGACAGAAACATTCTGTCCAACGGCGAATCTGTGCAATGGCTGCACCTGCTGGCGATGTGCAGCCGGGATCAGGAAGCCCGCTATGATCTCTACTGGAACTGGCGTCACAAACGAAGTGATTCGCTGAGCCCCAGATTCACCAAAGGCAAAGTGGATGCGGGGCTGTGCCTGAGAGCCGTACTTGGACTTTTGGAATCCAAAGAACCCAAGCTGAGGAAAAGACTGGAAGAGCTTGAGAACTCACTGGCCAACTATCGTGAGCAAATCAAGAACAAAGAACAGGAACCGACATTCAACGTCAATCGGCTGAGGAAGAAGTTGGTCGAAGTGTACGGCGTGAAGGATGCTGATATTGCTCCCGCCGAAGACGGAGACCTCTTTGGCGTCGGTCAGGCTGCCGAGCAAAGGCTGAATGATTTGCGGAAAGATGTCACGGACATCAACGAGCAATTGGCTCCACTTGATCGGCAGATCAATCTTGCCTCCGCTTCGTTGCTCGAACTGACGGAAATGAGCGACCAACACGATGCCGCCAGTGAGGTCACGACTGAAGGCAACGACGTACTCTTGAGCGAAGTAGAGAACCTTCGCCGTCAACGTGAATCGTTGTCTGATCTATCCTCGGCGATGTGTCAACCGGCTCGGATTCTGTTTGGCGACTGTGAGCATGTGCAGGCACGAATCGCAGGTCTTGATGACGAAATTTCACGCCAGCAAAAGGAGACGATGCCTGAAGTCGTTGAGCGTGAACAAGACGCCGCAGCACTGGCCGATCAGGCGGAACAATTGCAAACACCCATCGACCGACTTCGTGGTCGTATCGATGAACTGAACAGGCAGAAGAACGATCTTCTGGAGAAACGAATCGGCCTGAACCGTCAGATTGAGGCAATCCCCAAAGTCATCGCTGAATTGCAGCGATGGAGTGGCGTACTCGAAGGGACGGTTCCCAACACCGACCTGAATGCTCTGAGGTCGAGTGAATCGGACACGGAAAAAGACATTGAGTCTACCAAGGCGGAACTGGACAAGGTTGTCAGCAGGCAGCGTGAACGAGCAAAGAGTTTCGTGTCCGGGTTCAACGAACTCGTTCGCAAGACAATCAACAAGGATTTCAAAGGCGAGATCGACGTTGACGAGGAAGGCGTGACGTTTCGAATCAGCCGAGAGAATTCATTGGCAGGTGAAGCCTACGAGACGCTGGCCGTCCTGCTGGCTGACATCACTCTGCTGCTGGAGAGTTCTGCCACGACAGTGCATCACCCCGGCTTTCTACTCCACGACAGTCCCCGAGAAGCCGACTTGAACATCCGGCTTTACGAACGACTGCTGGAGACCGCTTTCTCATCGATGCAGGAATCTCGTGACGGCGATGACACCCCATTCCAGTACATCGTCACGACAACAACCCCGCCCTCCGACAAGCTAAAGAAGGATTCCATCACGATGCACACTCTGAGCGGCGGTGACGGTTCGCTGTTCGGCAGGCAGCTTGAAGTTTCTGCGGCGACTCAGGGCAGATTATTCGAGGAGGAATCGTAAATGGCGGATGGATCAATCAGAGAGGCGATCCCTGAATCGGTGCGTGAGCAAATCAAGGCCCACATTCGTCAGGCTTCGGTACGGGCGGAGGGCGGCTGGCAAAGTGGTCCTCGATCCGAAGATGTTCTAACCGGCGATATGTGCGGCTCGATGCGAACGGATTGGACGGCACCACGTGAGGAGCAAGGTTACGTTTGGCGATGGCGAGTTGTTTATCGAGCATTCGGTTCGGGCAACCAGCATTCTTCGGAAGAAAGACCAACTGGATCAGATGGCATCTTCCAGATCGAAGTAGATCGAACTCGAATCGAAGTCACTCCGGTCGGAAACGTTGCACAAGTCGAGAATGTGGAAGTCGAAGGCCAGTTCAAGAAGGGCATTCTCTTTCAATCCAAGCGTCATGATTCCAAAGAGGGCAAGCAAGCGCTCGTCAGCGAACTAAAACGTATCGAGCGTCTTACGCCGCAGTCGGGGGCGTATTTTGAATACGGCCCAGACGGTTATAGGGCGGCGAAGGCTTGTGATGTTCTCGACCATGAAGGACGCTCGAAAGTACTTGATGAACGGAGCTTCCCAAGAGTCGGTGATTTTCTTTCCAATCTGTTCTTGGAATGCAAAGTTGGTGTTGAAGGGATGTACGCCGATCTGGAGACACAATCGCTTGTCTTTCCAACACAGACACCGGAGATCGAAGAGCTTTCACGTCAACTCCGGCACGCTATTAGTGTGCAAGTGCGTGCGTTCACGATGAGCCGATTCAGAGGAGTGGGGTAATTTCAATGACTGACGACGACAATCTGCTCCATCTTAGAAGTTCGGTACTGCCATTACAGCCTTCGTCGCTTGAGCAGCCTTCACCGCTCAAACTGCGTTCGCTCCTTGAGGAAATGGTTGTTAAAGACCTGAGAGGGCCGACGACACCAGATGAAGAAATTGACGAACCGTCTGTGCGTGATCGGTACCTCGTGGGAATGCTGGCTCCACGCCGTCAGGAAACAGACGATCATTTCGCATCTGGTTCCGTCGAAGTTGATGACGACGTAGATGACACGGGTGGTGACTTTCCACCCGATGATCCCATCGCAATTGGATGCGTAGATTCCATTGATGAGGGAGCAACCGAACTGACGCCTCCTCAACCGAAGGCAATCTTTCCGTCCTCATTCGGCATGACGTTTTCCGTTGCGTTGGAAATCACAGAGATACAAGTATCGGCCAAGTGGGGGCAGTACCTTCGAGAGCCCAGCGAGCATATCACGACTCAGAAAGGCAATCCAAAACGAGTCTGGAAGCGCTATCAACGTGGCGGAATCCCACACACGGTAAAAGTGACACAAGGGTCGATCATTTCCTTCGACGCTGACCATGCCTGCCCCGACGTTCGCATCGAAGGGGTTATGCGACAGCGAGATGACCACTGGAGCATCACGCTGTTTCTGGTCAATCAGCAACAGGAACCGGACAAGTTGCGAGATCAGATGTGGGTCTTTCAACCGGAACTCACTGTTGAAGCCACGGACGGTTCCGCCATCTTCGACAAGAAGCCAAGCCGAGTTGACCTTGCGGGCACTGACGAGTCGGTAAAGGCAGAGAACGACATGCTCAACATGTTGTATCGCCGCAATGTTGAGTTCGCTGTTGGCCACGGTGTCGGAGTTCACGTGGATGAATCACCCGACGATCCCACTCGTGCAGTGAGAATCTCTACTCGGGTCGTCCCGGACTACGAAGTCCCAAAGACTGGCTTCCCGGAGGCCAGCGATGCTGAACTGAATCCGGCGTTCCGCCATTTGGATGGCGTTTGCCGTGACATGTACGAACTGGCTGAGACGCCACCAGATCAGTTGCGGTCGAAGCTCGAACCACTGGTGACGGCTTACGAGGAATGGATCGATCTGGAAACGGGTAAGATCGACAACCCGGATGAAGGACTCGACGACTACAGGCACGTCGCAGAGACAGCCCTCGATCATTGTCGGCGAACTCTGGAACGCATTCGTCAAGGTATCTCATTGCTCGACCCGTCGTCAGATGAGCATGATCCACTTGCCGTCGAAGCCTTTCTGTTCATGAATCGAGCGATGTGGCTTCAGCGTACACATTCGATTTTTTCCGAGGCAGTGCGGCGTGGGGAAGAGGAGCCAGACTTCGAGGGTCAGATCGATGTTCCTCAGAATCGGTCATGGCGTCCATTCCAGTTGGCATTTGTGCTTCTGAACCTGCCCGGCATTACACGATTCGATCATCCAGAGCGTGGCACAAATTCCAACGCTATCGCTGACCTCCTGTGGTTTCCGACCGGTGGTGGAAAGACGGAAGCATACCTTGGACTGACTGCCTACACGCTTGGGCTGCGACGGCTTCAAGGGGTTGTCGAAGGGCGTGACGGCGAAAACGGCGTGACGGTCTTGATGCGATACACGCTTCGACTATTGACGCTTCAGCAGTTTCAACGTGCTACGGCGTTGATTTGTGCGTGTGAAGACATTCGCCGTGATGCTCTCACGCAAGGCGACAGACGTTGGGGACTCACTCCGTTCCGTATCGGCCTTTGGGTTGGAAATCGTGCGACTCCCAACAAGACCAGCCAGAGTGATGAGTCAGTCAAAAGCGCTCACGGCGGCAAGCCAAAGAGCGGTTCATTCGGCGGCGGCGGTTCGCCACATCAGCTTACGAACTGTCCGTGGTGTGGAAGCAAAATCGATCCCGGCAAGAACATAACGGTCGAGAAGTACAATCAAGGGCGTGGCCGCACACTGGTCTTTTGCGGCAACAAATATGGCCAATGCAAATTCAGCAAGCGTGAAGCCCCGAAGGAAGGACTGCCTGTTCTGGTTGTTGACGAAGAGATTTATCGCAATCTGCCTTCGCTCCTCATTACGACCGTGGATAAGTTCGCTCAGATGCCGTGGAACGGTGCGACTGAAATGTTGTTTGGTCAAGTGGACGGAATCTGCGAGCGACACGGGTTTCGTTCGCCTGAGATCGAAGACAAGGACTCGCATACAAAAAGCAAATCGGGTCTGCCTGCGGCGAAAACAGTTCCGACAAATCCGCTGAGGCCACCCGACCTTATCATTCAGGACGAGTTGCATCTCATCAGTGGCCCACTGGGAACCCTTGTTGGACTCTACGAAACAGCCATCGACAAGCTCTGCACTTGGCAGGTCAACGGCCATGAAGTCCGTCCAAAAGTGATCGCATCTACGGCGACGATTCGTCGAGCCGAACAGCAGATGCACTCGCTGTTCATGCGAAAGCTCAACGTCTTCCCGCCACCGGGTCTCGATGTTCGTGACAATTTCTTCTCATTACAGCGACCGTGCTCAGAGAAGTATCCGGGACGCCGATACATCGGAATATGCGCTCCCGGACGACGGCTGAAGGCGGCACTGATTCGAGTTTATGTTGCGTTTCTGTCGGCAGGTCAGGTTCTCTTCGAACAGTACGGCAGACACGCTGATCCGTGGATGACTCTGGTGGGTTACTTCAACAGTCTGAGAGAACTCGGTGGCATGAAGCGTCTGGTCGATGACGACATTCGGAATCGATTGGGACGCATGGATGAACGAGGTCTGGCACAGCGACGGCTCTATTCACCGGACACCGTGAAAGAACTGACCTCACGGCTCGGCTCGACCGCCATTCCAGAAACGCTCGATCTACTCGAAGGCGTTTTCGATCCGGCAGTTTTCGAAGCAATGAAGAAACGCAAACCCGGTGATGAATACAAGCACCGTCCGCTCGACGTTCTGCTGGCCACGAACATGATTTCTGTCGGTGTCGATGTTCCACGGCTTGGATTGATGGTGACAGCAGGTCAACCGAAAACGACTGCCGAGTACATCCAAGCCACCAGTCGTGTTGGTCGTAAATATCCGGGTCTAGTCTGCACGGTGTTCAACTGGGCCAGACCGAGAGACCTCAGCCACTATGAGACCTTCGAGAATTACCACGCCACGTTTTATCGGCACGTCGAAGCATTGTCGGTAACACCTTTCTCATCCGGTGCGACGTACCGTGGACTGTCGGCACTTTTGGTTTCACTCGTTCGGCTGCAAGGCACTGAATTCAATGGCAACGAACGGGCAATGTTGATGGCGACGAAATCTGACGAACCCGGCGTCCGGGAAATCATCGAGGCAATCACAAATCGGGCAGCCGCCATTGCTGGTCCAGAAGTGGGTGATGACGTTCGAGATCAACTTGAAAGGAAATTGGACCATTGGCAGAACTTGGCTCAGCGAATGACTGGCGGAAGTCGGTTGGGATACCAGACGAAGAAAGATGGTCAGACCATTGGGTTGCTGCGACAACCTAGCACCGAACCTTGGACTGAGTTCACTTGCCTGAACTCGCTTCGAGAAGTCGAACCAACCGCCAACCTGATTCTGAACGATCATGGTCTTGACGATGACTACGGTGGCCAACCGGTCGCCGAGCAGACGCAGGAGGCCGACGCATGAATCAGGAGAATAAGAATGTCAAAGTCGGTGAAATCCGCCCGAGCCAAGTGCTGACGACATTCGGCATCGGGGCCATCATCGACTTGCCAAACATCTCTGTCATGGTGATGGGACTCGAAGACTGGCAGCCATTCCTTCAGGACTCGTCGGAGATTAAAGAAGAGCGGTTGTTAGTCTCTGTTCGTGAGTTGCTGGGACAACAGGTCCAGACGCTCAGAAACGCTCCAATTGTTCCTGAGACCGACAGTTTCTCGCCCAGTCCATTCGATCCTGCATCACGGGTTGGTATTCCTGTTGCCCCATTTCCACGGTGGATGGTCTGTCCGTATTGCCGACGTTTGGCTCCGTTGAGTTCTGGTTTGTTCAAGCTGGAACCACATCTCTATCGCCCCGATCTTGTTCGCTACTGCCATGCAAACTGCAACAAGCCGGGTAAACCGCCGACTGCGTTGCCTGCCCGATTTATCGTGGCTTGTCGAAACGGACATCTGGACGATTTTCCGTGGGTCAAGTTCGTTCACGGGACTGACAACCCAGAATGTGCTTGGAGCCTGCGGCTGAGAGAGTTCGGTGCTTCGGGTGAGGCATCCAGCATCGAAGTACGCTGTGACACCTGTGGTGCATTCAGGCGAATGTCGGATGCGTTCAAACGAGATGACAACGGCCTCGGGCCATGCCGAGGTCGTCTGCCGCATCTGGTAGATTTTGCCGAGGGAGGATGCAAGGACATTGATGGATCGGACATGCGGCAGGTGGCCATGCTTCAGGGAGCATCGAATTCGTGGTTCGCCGTCATGCTGTCAGCGCTTGCCATTCCTCAAGCTGTCGATGAGTTGACTCAGTCAATCGAAGATCAATGGACGACGCTGCAACAGGTCGAGAGCCAACAGAACATTCAACTGCTTCGTTCGTTGCCTCAGTCACCACTTCGTGACCTCGCCGCTTTTACGGATGACCAGATTTGGGAAGCCGTGCAGTCAAAGAAAACGGAGGGTGACGACGATGATGATGATGACATCGAGTCAGACTTGAAAACGCCAGAGTGGCTCGTCTTCTCGAATCCGCATTCCGTAGAGAGGACCAGAGACTTTCGACTGCGAGTTACGAATCCACCGACTCGTTATTCCGAATACTTCGAGAAAATCGTGCTGGCAGAGCGATTGCGTGAAGTACGTGGGCTCGTTGGTTTCACTCGCATTGAGTCACCGGGCGACTACGACGACCCCTCGGCCTTTCCGGCAAGTCAGCGTGTTCCGTTGTCTCGCAAGTCGCCAAAGTGGATTCCTGCGTCAGAGATTCGTGGCGAAGGAATCTTCTTTCACTTCTCCGAGGAGAAGATTCAATCGTGGATTGCACGAAACGCCGTCAAAGGTCATGAGGGTATTTTCTCAGAAGCCCATCGGCGTTGGCGAATGGCCCGTGGATTGGAACCTGTTCAAGAACATGATCCGGGAATCCGCTTCGTCCTGCTGCACTCGTTTGCTCACGCCCTGATTCGACAACTCGCTGTTGAATGCGGTTACACAGCAGCCTCTCTTCGTGAGCGAATTTACTCAAGATCGCCGGGAGAGGACGGCCCAACGATGGCTGGTGTTCTCATCTACACGGCAGCCCCAGACAGTGAAGGCACGCTCGGCGGACTGGTCTCACTTGGGGAGCCGCAAACCTTGGAGCGACATCTCGATCAGGCACTTGATGCCATGCGACTATGTGCGAGCGATCCACTGTGTGCCGAGCACCATCCGTATCGAGACGGCACGACGTTGCACGGTGCCTCGTGCCATGCCTGCCTCTTCGCACCGGAAACGTCCTGTGAGCGTGGTAATAAGTATCTGGATCGAACCGTGTTGGTTCCAACAGTCGATCAAGACCGGTTTGCCTTTTTCAACGTGCCGGGCGTGACGAGCGAACAGTCAACGGAATCGGTTGACGATGTTGAAACCGATGCAGATGCGAGTGATGCAAGCAACGGGCAGATCAACTTGTATGATCTCGTCGATCATGGAGTTCCAGACGCACCCAAAGTGTCAATTCGCCTGCCGAATGACATGGCGAAGGAGCTTGGCCTTTCAGCGAATGGGGCAACTTTCGAACTGCTGGGCGAAGGCTCTTCAAGACCCAACAAGAACGACATCGTGATCGTCATCCGAGATCAGATGCGGCGTGGAGATGAGAAAGTCTGCATCGCTTGCGGCAAGCTCTGGTGGCAAAAACAGACACAAGTGGAGAGTGGAGACGCCACCATCGCCGTGATGATTCGGTCGGGCGGCACACCAGTGCGATTCACGTTGAAGGACAGTGAATGGGAGCAATTTCGACCTGTGGCGATTCTTAAACAGTGAGCGGACAACGATGGCACGACTCATTCCCAAAATACTCCCCGAGGAAATATCCAACAAAGGCGAGCGTGATGTTGCGACGGTTCTTGTCGAGCAACTGCCTGATGAGTGCGTCATCTACCACAGCTACCCGTGGTTGCGATCAGACAGGGATCACAAGAAGGTCACACTTCGAGAAGGTGAAACGGACTTTGTGATTGTCCATCCGAAATTCGGGATGTTGGTGCTCGAAGTAAAAGGGGGAACTATCGAGTACGACGAAACAAGTCGAGCGTGGTTTCGTCGAGAACGAAGTCGAGTTGTTGAGATCAAAGACCCCTTCGAGCAAGCCAGAAAAGGCACGCACCAGTTGGAGCAGATGATTCGCAAAGAATCGTTCCGAGGCGAAAAACACATTCCCTGTCCTTATGGCTACGCCGTCGTTTTTCCAGACTGTGTTTACAGTGGCCGAGTCCCACCCGGCTCAGACACAAGCATGGTTTTCTCAGCGAACGACATGACGCATCTGGGAAAGCGTGTGACCGATCTGCTGAGCAAATGGAAACCGGCCAGCTACTCCGTCGATTTGACCTCCGAACAGATGCGAGGGATACAGCTTGGTTTGTCTCCGGCATTCCAGCTTCTTCCGGTCCT
The DNA here is from genome assembly GCA_905146915.1 of Ostreobium quekettii. Classification (NCBI taxonomy): domain Eukaryota; kingdom Viridiplantae; phylum Chlorophyta; class Ulvophyceae; order Bryopsidales; family Ostreobiaceae; genus Ostreobium; species Ostreobium quekettii. The sequence goes on from CAJHUC010001950.1 coordinate 15,421, forward strand.
GTTTCGACAGGTTGAAGAGCAGGAAGAGCGACTCTTTCGCTTAACACAGGATCAAGCACGGCTGCTGGATTTCTTGAATGCTCATCACCGAGCAGCGATACAAGGTGTGGCCGGTTCAGGAAAGACGCTTCTGGCTGGCGTCCAAGCGCAGAAGTTTGCTCGACATGGAAAGAAGACACTGCTTGTCTGTTTCAACAAGCCATTGGCCGAGTGGCTTCGCACAAGTCTGCCCCATGAACTTGATGATCTTGTCACAGTTCGCCATTTCCACGGGCTCTGTAGTGATTACTGTCGAAAAGCGCACATCGCCTTTTCACCAACCAAGGACAGCACGTTTTGGAGGGAAACGGCCCCCGATCTTTTCATGCAGGCTCTCGACCGACTCGGCGATGATCGCTTCGATGCGGTTGTCGTAGATGAAGGACAAGACTTCCATTCTGACTGGTGGATTCCATTGGAGATCATCAATCATGATGGCGACAAAGGGCCATTCTACGTCTTCTATGACCCAGCCCAAAACCTGTACATGGACGGTGACTTGGCGATACCTGACCTTGGAACACCGTTCGAATTGCCAATCAACTGCCGTAACACAAAACAGATTGCGTCTACATGCAGCGGTATTCGAGGAGTAGATATTCCCGTTCGTGATGATGCTCCCGATGGCATCGAAACCAAGGTTGAAGTCGTCCCTGATGCAACCCAGCGGATGCACAAAGTCCGTCAGTACGTCGATGAATGGTTCGGACATGGGAAGCTGAAACTGTCCCAGATCGCCATTCTTTCGCCATACGATCAGAGCAAATCCTGTCTGGCCAACGCCGACAAGATCGGCAAAGTCAACCTGACAACAAGCCTCGAACATTGGCGTGCAAACGATGCCGTTCTGTTCTCGACGATTCGCAGCTTCAAGGGACTCGAAGCAGATGCCATTGTCGTAACCGACGTGTCCAACCCCGACACCGACCCATATTTTACAACCGCAGATTTTTACGTCGGCTGCTCACGAGCCAAGCACCTTTTGGTGATACTGGCAACGGAGAAGCTCACGAATCAGCAATAACTGACAGCAGAGACTCGCTATGAAGATTTCTCAGATACTCGACAGGATCGACGAAAACCAACTATTCGTTCCGGCATTCCAGCGTGAATACGTTTGGAAACGAGACGATGCCAAGGAGTTGATGGCTTCGCTGATTCGGGACTATCCGACCGGCACGATGCTGACGTGGGAAACGAACAACCCGCCTGAACTCAAAGGTGAGTGGAAGTACGACGACAAGCAGGGAGCCGTCAAACTTATTCTGGATGGGCAGCAACGAATCACCACGCTCTACATGATTGTCCGTGGGACGATTCCCCCGTATTACAAACCTGAAGAGATCATGCACGATACTCGTAACCTCCATGTCAATGTCGAGACGCTGGAGCTTCAGTATTACAAGAAGTCGTTGATGGAGAATGACCCGCTCTGGGTCAATCTGACCGACGTTTTCCAGAAGCAGGTTCGGTCACGAGATGTCGTGCGGGCGTTGCGGGACACACAGGAAGTTGATGACAAACGAGAAGATGTCATCGACGACAACTTCAAAGCGATTGAGAAGATTCCAGATCGGGACTTTCTGGAACAGACCATTCCTGTTCGAGCCAACATCAAAGAGGCGATTGACATTTTCTACGTCGTCAATGCCAGTGGCGTAAACCTGACGGACGCCGAATTGGCCTTGGCCCAGATTTGCGGTTACTGGCCCGATGCCCGTGATCTCTTCAAGGCAAAGCTCACAGCACTCGCCGAAGACGGTTTTGTGTTTAAGCTCGACTTCCTCGTCTACGTGGTGCTCGGAGTGCTGCATCACGGTGGCTCAGAGATGCGAAAACTGCACTCGGCGGACAACCTTGATGCCATCAAAGCGGCGTGGAAACTGCTTGACGATCAGGTGATTGATTACGTGATGAACATTCTGAAGACACACGCCTATGTCGATCACACGAAGGAGATTAACTCCGTCTATGCTCTCGTTCCCATCATCGTGTACTGCTTCAACAAAGGCGGCAAACCGCTTTCCCAAGATGAAACCGGCAAGATTGTAAAGTGGTTCTACTACTCGCAGATTCGCCAGCGCTACATCAGTCAGATGCCTCAGAAACTCGACAAGGATGTTGGCGTCGTTGTGAAATCGGAGAATCCATTCGACGACCTGTTGAACATCATCCGGGCTGACAGGCCACTGGAAATCTCAACGGACGAGTTTGTTGGTGCAGACACACGGAATGCACTCTGGAGCTTGATGCGGTGGTACTTCAAGAGCCGCAATGCCGTGTGTTTCACGACAGGTGTTGGCATTCGCCGGAATATGGGGAAGAAGTACGAATTGGAATGGGATCACATTTTCGCTTACTCCGTGCTCAAGAAGGCCGGTTACGGTCAGCAGAACCGGCTGAAGTACGCTCTGGCTCAGGAAATCACCAATCGAGCCGTGCTAACGGCAACGGCAAATCGCAGCAAGTCCGCCAAGCTGGCCGATGGCTACCTGACTGGCATTGAGAGTGAGTTCCCCGATGCCCTGAAGAGGCAGTGCATCCCGACGAATCAGGAATTGTGGCAACTTGAGAACTTCGAGCGGTTTCTTGTGGAACGAAGGAAGATGCTGGCCACAGCATTGAACGAGTTCCTCGAAGCAATCACCAAGACGCCTGAAACCGAGGTCGAGATGTCTCTGGAAGAGTTGATCTCAGAGGGTGAGAGCAGCGATCTGGAGTTCAAGTCATCATTGAGATGGAGCTACCGAGAAGGCCATCTCGAAAAGAAGCTCGAAGATGTCATCATGAAATCCATCGCTGCATTCTCGAATGGTGATGGTGGCACGTTGCTCATCGGTGTTGATGATGAAGGCACGATCCTCGGACTGGAGAATGACTATTCCACACTGGACGGAACGAAGGATGAGTTTGAGCTTCACCTGCGAGAATTGGTTAAGAAGAACTTCGGCCCCGGTTTCGCCACAACAAACATCTCAGTCACGTTTCCAACTCACGACGGCGACAAGGAAGTCTGCAAGATCGACATCAAAGCTGCGGCTCATCCGCAGATACTCACGCTGAAGGACAAGAACGGGCAAAAGCACGAGAAGTTCTACGTGCGAAGTGGAAACTCATCAGTCGAGTTGCCTGTCCGGGACATCACGGAATACTCGAAGGCTCGATTCTAAGTGTGGGGGAAGATGAGAATGCCCGTACTTGGCCTCGACCGTCTGAAGCTGGAATTCCGCATGACCTCGGAGGAGGTCGAATGTCCGGTTGCCGATTGCACCACGGTCGTCCGAAGACGAAGGCGAGGCGAACAACAGACGGATGATGACTTCCGTTGCGCCAAGTGCGGCATCTATGTCTTTCCAAGTACGTTTGCGTATGTTGCTGAAACGGACAATTTGCTTTGGAACGAGAACGTGGATGCAGCACTGCTCCAGTCGATCAAGGCGTTCAAGGCAGAGATTGATCGGCTTGGACACGAACGCAGCGAAGATGCTGTTTCTTGGAATGTGTTTCGCTGTTTCGACCGCATCAATGCTTTGGATGATCTGGCGACCTTGTTCTCAGGACAGGAGGCGAACTCGGATACTCAGATCGTCTGGTGGTCATACTCAGAACGAGCCAAGCAGGCATGGGAGCCGTTGCTCAAGGCCAGAGTTGAATTCGGCGAAGCTCGGACTGTTGCTGATGCAACTGGGAAAGGCGTCTCCGAGCCAGACATCATTCTTTTCAACGATGATCTGTTGCTGTTCGTGGAGGCCAAGTTTGGATCAGGTAACGTTACCCCAAGCAGGCTTGGAGAAGCAGAAGCCCGGATCAACAACCCGAAAGCGTATGTCAGCGGTGGCGACAACTGGTTCAATGAAGTTTTTGAAGCCGATTTCGCCACCGTGCTGAGAGATCGCAAGTATGAATTGCTGAGATTCTGGCTGTTTGGATCATGGATCGCCCAGACAACAAACAGGCGATTCGTGTTTGTCAATCTTGTGCGGGATTCAGTCGAAAGCACTATTGAGGCGGACTTCGGAAGACACATCAGACAGACGGACGGCAGGCGTTTCGTGCGTCACACGTGGGAGTCAATTGACCGATTGCTTGAAGGCTCCAATCACCCGGACGCAGCAAGGCTCCGGGCCTATCTTGAGCACAAGACAATTGGGTTCGCTGAAGATGCGAATCGTGAAATCGCCCGACCGATTAAGGCATTCGCAACTCAGCCGAGCGTGACGTGACAGTGAACCAACCACGCCCAAAAGTGTCTCACGAACGAGGAGTGTGATGGGACCAACGATTCTGTTCGACAAATCGGCGATTCAAGGACTGGGACAACCAGCGCTCCGTGAGGTGGGTCGCTACTTCTACACGGTCATACCTCATGTCCTTCTGATGGAAATTCTGGCAGACCTATCTCTGAAGCCCGACGACCTACCCACGGCGCAGAAGAAGGTTGCCGACATCGCCAACAAGGTGATTCCGCTTCACTCGATTTCCAACGCACACTACCAGACCATGTGTGTTCACAATCTTCTGGGTGAAGAAGTTCCGATGACTCGGATACCGGCTGTTACGGGCGGAAGAAAGGTCACTGCCAGCGATGGTTCTCATGGATTCATTATCGACGTTCAACCAGAGAATGAGGCTGTCCTTCGATGGCGTGGCGGACACTTCAATGACGATGACTTGAAGTTCGCCATCGAGTGGAGGAAAGCGGCCAAAGGGTCAAACCTCGAAGCGATGAAGCAGGCTCTCCCGAATCCTCCGGTTAAATTGAAGACCCGTGAAGAAGTACGTGACTTCGCAGATGTCTTGCTCGCCGATGAAGAGGCTCAAGTCCCGTTGCTGGCGTGGTTCATGAGCTTATTGCGTTGCGACCGTGAAAAGCAGGAGAAAGTTCTGGTGCGTTGGAAGTTTGACGTGGAGCGACAGCTTGCCTCTTTTGCTCCATACGCCTTCCATTGTCTTCGAGTGCAACTGATCTATTACATCGGGATGCTTCAAGGCGTGTTCGGGACACGTCCCAGCAACATCGTGGATTTGGAATACCTGTGCTACACACCATTCGCCTCGATCTTTTGCTCCGGTGATAAACTCCATCGGCAACTTGCCCCGTTGATACTCGAAGGCGATCAGACCTTCGTTGAAGCGGGAGATATGCGGCAGACACTCACAGAGCTTGGAGCGGAGAGAGAACGGTCGCCGGATGTGGAACCGTCAGAAGACTCGTTGATCCGGCAGCTATGGAATAGGCACTGGAAGAAAGACCCTCCACCAGCCCGACGCACACCAATCAGTCAGGAAGATAGCGAGCGCATCATGAAAGAAATGCAACCAATCCTCGACGCCATTTCCACATCTCAGCGTTCTACAGACCCGAATCGTCGGTTTCCTGTATAACAAAACCTCCACGGCTCCGAACAACGGAATCAGGAAACGATCAGGCCAAGTCTATTTTCAGCCTCTCGTCTTCCAGCCAGAAACTCCACTTCGGATTATTGTGGCCTTCGACTAAACGGATTATGCCTTCCGTTCCACCGTCGTTGTCCAGAAAACAATATCCGTAAGTGAATCCGTTGCCGGTTCTCGAATTGATTTCCTTTAGTTCAGACTTCGTGAAGTAGTGCCAGCCACCATCGGAGTGACCCGTCCGGCACCAGTTCATGTCGATGCAACGTCTCGCAATGCGATGTAACTCTGCTCCGAATAAATCATCCTCGTCCCAGAGTGAACTTGGCTTGCTCCGGCCACATTCGTCTTCTTCGTGATCCGCTAATGCTTCGAGGAATTCGGCGTCCAACTCGCCCTCTGCTTCGACCAGACTGTCGGTCTTCCACACGACGACGACCACGCCGTCATCTGACTCGATGGGTATCTCAGCCGGTACTGGCTGACCAGTCCTTCTGATCTCATTCAGAATGTCGAGCGCCTCATAAAAATGGGGTCGTTGCTTTGGTGACACGTCCTTGGTGGTCATTCTTGATCCTCCGTGATGGTTTAATTCTTGTTTTGAGTTGAAGCTGTAAGTATTTCACGATGCCAGAAACGCCTTCGAGGCTCGAACAACCCCGCTTCCGTTCACACGAGCCAACGGGCTATTGATGTTCCTCAGATACCATGTTCGGCCCCGTAGTTCCGATAACTCTCGGCTGGGCTGCGGTGGTATAACTCTCGTGTTTTCGATTGCTTCGTAAAAACGCTCGACAGCCTCGTCGAACTCTAGGTGGTGTTTGTTCTTCATCTCGTTTTCCTCCTTGATTGTTTTTTCACGCTCTCGCAACAGTCGTGAGTATGTCTTGGAAATTTGAGGCGGTTGAGCCTGCTGACGGCAGCAGGCTCAACACCAGATGCCGTTCCTACGATGCGCACGTATCGCTTACGTGTTGAAGTGGCAATCGCATGAAGCAGTTTCCTCTTCGGAGGGAAGGCCCATCAAGAAGCATGGGTGAGGGACGGTCACATCGAGAGACATGACCGACTCTGGCCCAACCGACTCGCTTGAGTTCTGACTCAATCACCTGAATCAATTCTTCCAATGCCGCTCCCGCAACAGTGGAATACTTCCCCGGTTTTTCGAGAGCGACATCGACTTCGGCAATGTATTCTGGCGATACATCTCCCTTAGCAAAGAACCAGTCAAGATGCTCCTTCCTTGGTGCGAGCGTTTTCACCCAGTCCCTTGCAATCCCATACTGCTTTTGCACCCTCTTGAATGTCCGCACCTGTGTTTTTGGTAGCACAATTTTTAGTCGGACTCTTGTTTTGTCCGTTGCCCCAATCTCTGTCCAGCAGAGTTGAGCGTTTGGTGACGGATTCCGTGTCAGATTCGGCGCATTGGGCCGCTGCTCGTATGGAACGTATCGACTGACCGGGATTTCGCCTCTATTGATTCCATCCCGCAGGACTTCCGGTAGGTAGGCGAGACACGTGAAGTGGTAAAGCGTAATGTTCATGTTGGTGACTCCTTTCGCAATGCAGCTTTGCGAGGCTCCTGATTGAAACAGTCCCCGGCACAAAATGCTCAGGGGAATCCGCCCAGAAGGATCGCAGGGCGATATGCTCGGTGGCGAATGCCATCGGGCACTCGTCACGTCATTCGAGCTTTCATTAGGAGTCGCCGAAGAGGCCGAGCCGGTGGGCGTCGGCACAGTGGCGAAGATCATTTAGAGATTCATTTGAGCGTTGATATGCGAGGAGCTTAGCACAAAGCGCTCATCACGCCCAGAGGGAAGTGTCGGAAGTCTATCGTGAATGCCCTTCGAACTTTGAATCCGTAAGTGTGGAGCCTGTGTCGCAGTTCGTCGTGTCGGTTTTCAGGCCGAAAATCCGTCACCCAAAACTATTATACCTTTGAAGCGTTTTGCGGTATGATCCGCAACACGAAGTGTGAAAGGAAAAAGGCGGCAGAGCCAAGGAAAGCAACTGCCGCCTAACAACAAGGTCAATGTCATATAGTAGTGTATCTCGCTCCGATTCTTTTCAGGAAAATGTTTCGGCCACCAACTCAGAAGTAGAGTGGCTTGCCGCTGAAACATTTCGAGTCTTGCACGAGTTCGTTGATCCGGTTGGCTGGGGTACACTGCGAAAGAAGCCGGACGAAGACAAGCTGCGACCCAAGCCGGTCATCACGAAGGAGATTAAACGAGCCCTCGCCGAGTGGCATGACACTCCGACAAACCCTGCCACCGGCTACAGGTATCCGGTCTACTTTCAGGACGAAAACGGCGAGACCACGGAAGACCGCTTCAACTTCTTCCTGAACTACGAGTCACGCCTCTGGTCGCCAATTCAAATTCAGAAGTGCTTCGATGTCCGTCGAAAGATGTATTTCACGTCATCGCACCGAAAACGGATGGCCTATCTTGATGGCGATGCTCACGAAGCATGGCAAGTCACAGATGATGTTTTGAATTTGTTCCAACAGTTGTTCGGAGCAGTACCGTTCTACCGATCATCTCCCCGAGGGTTCAACGGCTGGATCAAGGTGATTTGCCCTGACACGGCCAAGTGGAATGAGTCACTCGTTCGCCTTCAGGCAGTCCTGAAGAAGCTGCGTTACCAGCACCGATGTTCCTGCGATGTCGAGGTGAAAGGCGGCACCAACACGGCTGAAAAGAACGCCAATCTCGGCAAACTGCCGTGCTGGAACTGGCAGTATCCACACCAGAGGCACAATGCGGATGACTGCTGGAACATCCCAAGAATTGAGGAATTCAAGAGCAAGCCGACTTTGACTTGGCCACAATGGCTGTGGTTAATCGACCGGCTCGAATCGCAGATCGTCGAAGCCGAAGTTGCGTCGGGCAAGGAATACATCGACGGACTTCGCAGCGCCGCCAATCCAGCGGCTCCAAGCAAGGAAGCGAAGCCTTCGATCAAGCCCCCAGCCACGACAACTGTGTTGAAGGCTACAGACGCCGGGGGACAAGCCCCCGGCAAGCGGTCGCCTGCGGCGACCGACTTATATGCCGAATTGGAACCATTTGATTCGACAGAACACTCGTCAAGCCTCGACCTCGATGGAATCCGAAACATCGACGACGCTTGGAAGCGTGACCTGCTCTTCACCTGTTGGCTTTCTCGTAAGTTCAGGCGAGTTCCTTCAGTGGAGGAAGCACTTGCCGCCGACCGACAACAGGGTATCTATCGTGGTGAGTGGGAGGACGGACTAGAGGAACGAAGACGGCGCTACGAACATCACGTCACGTTTGTGGCACAAAGTTTCGATCCAAGGTTCTCCGGCAACGGTCCATCGCAACGGCCTCAGCTTGACGAGAAGATTCAAGAGTGGAGAGGAAGAGCGTGGCTCTTGTCCAAACAGTTGGTTGTCACGACGGGCTGTACAAAGACCTTGGACGAGTTCATGAACACGGTCAAGCTGAGCGGGCGAAGGGTTCATGTGACAAGGGATCACGTCCTTCGGTTGGCAGCGATCATCGACCATGTGTCTTCCAAGAACGCTGATAATGGGATTCCCCGAAAGGCAATTGAGGGCTGGTGGACGGAACTGGCAGCAGAAGGGCAACTGCCCGAGTGGACCAAGGATTATTACTATGCGTGCCGCAAAGTGCTGATCGAAAAAGGGTGGCTAATAATCAATCATGATTATGTCGTCGGCAAGAAGGCAAAAACGGCGATTATCCGCTGCGATGTGGTGTTCGTCGGAAGATGTTGGAAACTGCCTTTAATACTCTGCAACACACAAGCAACGGCTACGTGTAATTGTGGTGTCGCAAGACAAGTGACGATAATCTGCCTGAGCCGCCCGCTTGGGAGTTTGCAACAGCTTCGGGGGCCGCCGTGGCGTAGATTTGCGGACAAAAGTGACTCTTTCACAGTTCCAAGGCGTTGTTTTTCGCCAGAACTACAGGGAAGGTCCGCATAGCGGTCGTGGTTGTACCGTGATGACCGGCATTAGTAAGGACACGGTAGCTTCACAGAGACGATCACATTCTTGCGATTCACAAGATTTGGAAACGTGGAATCGTGAAATCTCGGAAACCGTTACATTTCGGATGTAGCGACGTGAAGAAGTCAGAAGTGGCCGGTAGAGGAAGCCCAACATGGTGGCGGATGTGGAGTGATTCTTCGAAGAGGTGTGTGAATCAAAGGATGCCCTAATACTACAGCAAAAAGACACACCCAAGTGGCCAGCGCCCGAACTGACAAAGCACACAATATGCGAGGTGCTCCGAAAATGTGATTGGAAAATGGCGGTGTACGGGCCGAAGGCGCTAATAGTCCAACAGTTGGATTGCCAGCGGGCAGAAGTGCCACGCTGGCCGTCCCGGCATCCCGATTACTAACCTGCCAGTGAAGCCGTGGGGGCTTGATCGTCGAGACGCTTTCGTGCCAACTCGCAATACTTGGCCATGATGTCGAATCCGTAGAAGTCACGACCGCAGTTGCGAGCGGCAAGACACGTGTTTCCCGAACCGGCAAACGGATCGAGAACGACGCCGCCTTCAGGGCAGAAGCTCTTGATGAGTGTTTCCGCAAGCTCCGGGGGAAACATCGCCGGATGGTCAATGCCTCGTGGGTTTCGTCGTACTGGAACGTCAATCACGTCAGGCAACTTCGTTTTTCCTGAACCTCGAATCTCCTTGAACTGCTTGCCGTCAGGACAGGCTGCTCGGATCGACACGTTGTCAGACCAGTGGCCACATGCTTTGACATCCACAAATGGATCGGGGCTTCGACTGAACCACAGGATATGCTCGTAACAACGCCGAGGCCGCTTTGAGCTACCCATGCAGGCTCCGCCGTCCCGCTTCAGCCAGATCAATTCTTCGCATTCATGCCACCCGGCCTCTCGCAATGCGAGTCGTGTTCGCAGCACATAATCGTTGATAACGCCCTTCTTCAGATCGGGGCGGATCACGATCAGGACAGACCCGTGTGCCTTGAGCTTGGGGATAACCCGGTCCATCCAGTCTACCGTGAAAGTTGCGTACTCCTCAGCCGGAACGCCGGGGTAATGCTTCTTACGCTGGTCAGCGTATGGCGGACTCGTCACGACCCCATCAAGTGAGTCATCACAAAGCCGAGGAATCAGATCACGGCAATTCCCTTGAGTCACTGTGTTCAGACTGATTGGTTCGTGGCTTTTGACGCACGGTGTTTCGGGCTCGAACGGCACGGAGATTGTCGATGAGAGCTTCCGCAAACGAGTCCGAGCATCAGCAACATACTGATCGTTGCGTTCAATGCCGGTGACGTGATCCCAGCCTGCTGACAGAGCGCCGATCATTTCGGAGGCGACCCCCGAGAAGGGAACCAGTAATCGTCGAGGCATCTGACTCTCGGGTGGAAGAATGAGCTTGGCCAAGTATTCGCATAATGCCAATGGCTTGAGCGTCGGATGGTCGTTGCCTTCACGTTCCTCTCCCTTGGCTTTCGCCACGTAGAAGAACCGGGATGCACCGCCACTGTCCGAGTAGCCTTCCACACTATCGTGTCGGATTGGGAAAGAGTGAAGCGTGTTGCCGTTGCCTACGTTGCTCCCAGCTTTTCGCCGACGTGAGCGTCGTGATTGAGACACACCGCTCTGAGCGTCAACAAGCTCGGCGACATGTTCGTCGATCATCACGTTGGCAGGCCAGCGCCCCTGACCGGTTTCATCAGACTCAGAGTTCTGAATTCGACAGCCACCAACGTTTATCCCGCCGCAACCAAACCGAAGGGAATTGCCTGCGAATGTGCCTCGGCGGGGCTTTTGTGCCAGAATGATTGGTTCCCACGCAGGCTTGAGTGCGGTTGAGTAACCACCCCACCTCTTGGCTTCGTCCGACACAGCTTCAGTCAATGGAATCATCGAACCAGTTTGTGAGAATCCGTATCGGTGATCGGCGTTGCTTCCTCGGTGCGGATTGGGCTTTTCCCCAACAACGGGTCGGTCAAGACCGAGTTGTTTGTCGATGCCTTTGCTGATGTCCTGCCCCTTGGGGAATCCTTCTCCATGCAACCAGCAACAGGTGTCACGAATTTCCCAACCGGCGTCCTCAATGTTGCAGACCATTCGATGAAACGTTCGAGTTCCGCCGAACGCAAGCAGGTATGCTCCGGGTTTACAAAGCCGAAGAACCTGCTCCCAGATGGCAGTTGAAGGAACTGCCTGATCCCAATCATTTTCCATGAAGCTGAGACCATAAGGCGGATCACAGAAGGCACCTGAAAATGAGTTGGGCGACAGCGTTGGAAGTGCGTGTTCGACATCGCCATTGTGCAGTGTCCAGTTGCGATCTGGAGCGTGGAACGTACTGATGATATTGCTATTCATGGGCGGACCTCTTTCGTTGTAGTTTTTGGTGAACATGGTTTGATTCCTCGTCTCAGGCTGGCCGTGCTGAGAGCGAAGTGAAGAAGAAACTGAAACTGTGTGCTCAGGCTGCTTTGTCTTCAGCCAGAACTTCTTTTCGACGGGCGTAGAACGTCGATGACTTGAGGCCAGAGGCTTGTATTTGTGCTTTGGCGTCATTCGGAAACTCAAGCAGCGCCTTTCGCACGAGGTCTCGATGCAGAGCCTTCTCTTCCTTCTTGGTAGTTGGCACGACAGGCTCCGTCGCAAGTCTCTTGAGACTCGTCCGCACCAGATCACGCCACGAAGTCTTTGCGTGACCGTCCTTGTGCTGACGAAAATCTCGTAGAGCCTTGTTGAAATGCCGGAGATCAAGCCTCATGTCGTTCTCACGAGTCTCGGAGATCAGGAACTCGGAAACTTGGAAGCATTCATCCGTGGTCAGGCCATCGAATCCTTTGGCAGCGAGTAGCCGAATGTACGCTCCCACTTCCTCGTCAGAAGGTTCATGCTCCAGCATGACAACACGACTCCCCAAGGCTCGTGCCAGAGGATCACACCGCAAGGGAACATTACTGATTGCGATAATCGCTCCTGTGAAGAGCACTCGCTGTTCGGCATCCTTGCTCTTGTACGTGACAACCCGAGGTGTTCCCGGAGTTCCATCGAGTCCAGCCATCATCAATTGCATGGCTTGATCGTTCTTGAAGAGGCTCACGATGTCATCAAGGACGATGACATGCTCAGGATGGTCCGCAATGAAGGAGAACAGGCCCATCGGCGTCATGCGAGCGTTCTGATAGACCCACGAAACGCAAGACTGCTCAAGATGCTGACGCACCGTGTAGGTCTTCGACGTTCCGGGACGACCGACCAGATACGCTCCCGTGTGGTAGCCGTGAATCACGCTGCTCACCCGATCTCGGATCAGTTGGAGCTTTGCTTCGAAAGTCTGAATGTGTTGATCGTTGCTTGAGTTCTGGTTGCTCATGCGGCACCTCCTTTCGTTGTGTCGTCAAATGTCATGGTGATTCGGCCCGAAGCAATTCCCCTCGCCAAGTTGAGGGCGAACGCAGTCCAGCAGTCCTCACCGTTCGTCGCTCTTAGCAACTGCCAGAGTCTTCGGACTGCCTTCTCACGCCTTGTTGCCTGTACTTCACAACGGCCAAACAGAAATCTGCGGCCACCGACGTGCCGTGTGTACAGCCCCTTTCCGTCAGGCTTGACTCTGTTCCTCTGTAGTTGCTTTCTGTCGGAAGGAAGGTCAATTATTCGGCGATTCAGACACTCGAAACCTTGTGGCACTTTCCACGACGATGCGGGACTAACATCCAGCCATTTGAGACAACGGATGAGTTCTTTTAGAAGTTTGGAACTGGTGCTCTTACTGAGCCGATTGCCGTATCTTCCAAATGGTCGGTTTCGCCATTGGTCAATCAACTGGGCACATCTTTCGAGATTCAAGTCAGAAAGAGGTTCATCAGGGTGCTCTTCACCGAGACGAGCAACCACATAGAGGCGTTGCTTCTTCGACGCCGCATTTGCGACACCCGTGCTGTGTTCAATGAACGCACGGTAGGCGTCGAACGCTTGATGGAGTGTTGTGATTGTGGCATTTGTTTCCCCTGTCATTGACGATCTCCTGTTCTGGGTTGTGTCAGCGCATACCGGGAGCGCAGACGTTGAATTGGTCTTGTAAAACGGGCGTTAGACGACAGTTGGTGTCGCCACTCTTCAGACGACGCTCAGTTGGGCGTCAATGACCGGCAGTGATTAGGGGTACTGCCGGTGATGAGACACCTCGCCAGATTAGCGAACGGCACACTCTGGCATCTCCGCAAGGTCAGCCACTACAACATCACCACCAAGTGAATCGCAAAGCTCCTCGACGAACCGGATGTCCTCGTCCAGATTGTCTCGTCTGTATGCGAACGTTGCTGGCATCTCACCATCGACGAGTTCCGAGAGGTTGCCCCACGCCGAGAAATAGTCAACGGCATCACAACTCAGGTCATCGACGTAATCGGCGATGACATCTTCTTCATCGAAACAGTCGCATTCATCCCTGACGGATTCGAGCAGTGCCAGCAACTCACTCAACGTGCCGACTGGGTTGACGGTGATCCACCACTTCTGCTCTGTCGTGACCATTCTCTGAGCATATCGAATCACATTCGTATCTGCTGACCCGTCTGCATTGACAAGAACAGTATAGAGTGCGGCTTTCTTGCGGTTGTTCAAGGTTGTCTTTTTCATGTAATTGGTCTCCTGTTTGAAGGTAAAGGTAAGTTGATTGGCGAAACAAACTGTTTGGTCTGGTTGCTTTCCTTTCGTGGTTGGGAAGTCGAGTCAGCAGTTGCCCGGCAGGAAACACCACTCCCTGCCGGGCAACCTCCGGTTGTTCTGACGCCCGATACGGGTGTCAGTGGACTTTCTGACTGCGTTGCAAATCTCGTCGTTTTGTTGGTGTCGAGCCAATTGAAGTTGGGGCACTGCTGAACCGCTGGTGCCCGAAATCAAACCTTTTTACGAGTCGAAGCGGGTGTCTTGACCGGCTCGTCGGACATCTCGAATATCCACGGCAAACTGTTTGGTTATCTCAGATGCAATCATGTCTTGTCTCCTCCCGATGATGCGTTCCTGAGCGACTCCATTCCCATCATGGCGAAAACTGAACAGCGGTTTTCGCTATTGTTCTCCAGTCCCTCTTTTTCGAGTCGTGCCACAATGGCATCAGGGCTTGCTTCCAGTAGCACGAGTCTCTTTTTTACATTGGATGGCAGTGAGGCGATGTAGCTCGTGAAGTGAGACTTATAGGCATACCATGAGGTCCACCCATCGATTATTCCCAAGTCGATTCCTCTTTGATAATCACGTTCCGTGGAGGCAATCCACGTAAACATGAACTTCACAGCATTGGACTGGCGTTTCGCCCTGTTTGCGTTTCGGGACTGCTTCCTACGCCTTCTTTTTCGATTGTTCTCTGATGCCATAAGTGTCGTTCCTTTTCGTTGATGTCATTGCTGTTGCCACCGAACAGTTCAGTGGCGTGTTTTCGCTGCGTTTGAGGGTGTCGCCCGACGAGCCCCACCACGAACTCGCCGGACGACCGGGAGACCAATCCCGTTGATTTGTCACTTGTTTCTGCTGTCATGTTGTGGGTGTCTGTTTGATCGAAGTTGGGGCAACAGTTGTCAGGTTTCGGTGCTTCTCAAGGCGGTTTCACGCATCCCTACGGGTGTTAGTGTTTTCGTTCGATTTCAATCTCGAACGGCGCTTCCTCCCTGACTTCCAATGCGTCTTGCGTGTACAGCCACGACGTTTTGTCCGTCAGAAGCAGGTTCAAATCGTCACGAAGGCGAATGCACTGCATTTGTGTCAAAGCGACGTTCCGGCACTCCCACGACTCGGCAGGGATAAGCCGCAGCGTGAGGAGAGCCACTGGACTCTTGCTCTCGACGTTCGTGAGTCGAGCGGGCTGGACGCCGAGATACTCGGCCACGTTTTCTGAGAAGTTGTTGGGTTCATCTGTCATGTTCAGTTCCGTCGAGTCGAGTGTGTTTGCGGGCCAAGCGGGTGTCGTGGCGTCGATTCTTCTTTTTCTGATTGCCTTGTGGGTGTCTTGAACAGTGGTCGGTGGCCATGATTGTTTCAGGCGGTAGAAGGCGTCGGTCGTTGACCGAAGTGGGGGTGTCGAGGAGCGAAGAACCCTGTACGATTCGGCCATGACAACGGTTACAA
>CAJHUC010001951.1:0-27815 GCA_905146915.1 Ostreobium quekettii
TCCTCTTCCTTTGAGGGCCACTCCTCGTAGCACCCCGCCCACACCGCGTCTTCCAGGGCCTGCTCCGTTTCCGCGGTGTTGCTGTAGTCGTCCTTGTTCTTCCTGTTCCACTCGGTGAAGTCCTTGGCCTGCTGGAGGGTCAGGGCCCTCCCCGCCGCTAACGTGCGGAGGAAGTACCTGGTGTCCGCGAACACCTCCCGGGCGAGGGCGGGCCCCCTGGCCTTGATGAGGCCAATGTCCTCCCGGGGGATGGACCGGAAGAACGGCTCGGCCAACCTGGCGCAAGCCCCCCCGAACATCCACTGGATGCCGTTCATGGCGACCTCGTCCTTGAGGAACGCTTGGAAGTTCTCGGGGAGCGGCGCGGACCCGGTGGCCGTGTGCTGCGAGGACAAGCAGTCGAGGGTGAGTACCGGGAGGAAATTAGGATCGTCTGCTGTTGAGGAGTTGGCCCATAGCGAAGATTGTACTCACCACATCGTCAATCGAGCCGGATGTCTCGGTGACTCTGCCACCTCTGCGAAGCACGGATTCGGGTTGCGGGCACTCGGCAACGGCTGGCCTCCCGGTGGAAAAGCGTGCGGAAGCGGCGAACGCGGCGGCTTATTACGCGGCGTCCGTCTCGAATCCCAGGGCGTCGCGTCCCTCCAGGAGGGCGGCGACCAATAGCGATTGCAGTGCCGTTACCGCGAGGCTACGGCCACCGACTGGCTTCGAGGGGCAGCCGCTTTCCGAGAGCCGCGACTCCTCCAGCGACTTCTGGGTGCGGTTCACCTTCCACCTCCGGTCCCCCACCAGCACAGCGTCCAGCTCGTGCCGCCCGCACTTCGACGACGCCTCCAGCTTGGGGAAGAAATATGTCATCCTCCCCCCTAGCCGGCCCCCAAGGTCGTCCGCCCTCACACCATCCTGGCCGTGGTTAATCTTCACAACCAGGATGGGGATGCCGTGGCCGGGCGTCTTCGCCCCTTTGCGGAGGTGGGCCTTCTCGTCGCGGCCCATGGTGATGACGAAGTGACCCCTGACGGGGTACTCCTGCTCCGTGGCCCACTCGTGGACGGCCTCCAGCATCGCGTGGACGTCCTCGTGGCGGGTGTAGATTGCCACGTTGAAGTGGCGGGCGCCGTTCACGCGGGTGGCGGAGGGTGGCAGGATGCCCGAAGCGTGGCAGGCGTCCAGCGCCAGGCGGACATCCGCACCCTTCCAGTGCTCCTCCTCCTTGTCCCAGGGAAGGCCGACCTCTGGGTCGTGCTTCTTCATTCCAAAAGGTGGGTCGATGAGGACGAGCTCCGCCTCCTGGGACCAGCCCTCTGCGTGCTTGTAGGCGGCCCGCTCCCTGGCGTCGCCCTCCACGAGCCTCGCCCTCACAACCTTGTGGTGGGAGAGGAGCGTGGTGGGGTCGTGGTGGCCGAAGTCCACACCCAGCCTGGGGACGACCCACCGTGCCACCTGCATCGGCCGCCACGGCACGAACCCCCCAGCCAGCGCCCGCCTGCGGACCTCCTTCTCCACGGTAACCTCCTGTCCTAGCGCGGCGCAGTGCGCATAGGCAGCCAGTGTCATGTGGGCCCGCTTGGCCAGGGGATCGGGGAGGTGCTGGTCATCCAACTGAATGTCGGCGTCTATGGCGGGGAACCGAATGGCCATTGTGTGCCTCCTACTGTCCCCCTCCTTTTTGGGCTTTGGGGGTGTCGGCGGCCGGGGTGGCAGGTCGTGGCCGGGTATCCACTCCGGGGCTTCCTTTGACTGAAGGTCGGCGTTAGTGAATTTGGCGGGGGGGTTGTTGTAGATGTCCCACCGCCAGCCCCTGGCCCGGGACCCCATGAACGGCTTGAGAAAGTCGAAGAGGTCGGCGGTGGTGAACCCGGCGTCGATTCTCAGACCATCCCAGGTGTCCTCCCCCGACAGGTCGTACTCGACCTGCTTCTGTGTGATACCCGTGGTCTGCCTTGGATCCGCCTGCGCAGCGCACGTGCCGTTGATGCAACAGAAAGAACAAGCGGGGAATGGGGGGTCGGGGTTTGCGCGCGCAGCGCGCGCAAGCGTGTCGGGACATCGCCGTGTTAAGAGGACAGCGCCGGCCATCGGCCAGGAGGATGCCCTTCACTCCCGATCCGCGCTTGCGAGGACGGCATCGGGACCACGCCCTCGACAGAACGGGTGCAGAAGACGCATGGGATTGACGGGAGTTTGCGCGCGCGGCGCGCGCAAACGCAACGGGATGCCGCCGCGTCCAGGGGACCATCACACCCACCGTGCCAACAAGGTACGCCAGCTCCCAAAGCCGTTCGACGACAGTGGCCTGGAGGAAGCAGAGGACGTCGGCCGTGCTGTACAGAAGGGGAGGCTGCCGCCGCATCCATTGGCGGCTGGCGCGGAGGAAGGGCTCCAGGAAGTCCGCCTCGTCCGTCGTCATGAACGAGAGCCCGGTACCGGCTCCTGTCAGGACGAGGTTGTCCCTCTGGTCCGGCCTGACGAGGACCTTGGCCTCCGTGTCATACGCCAGGTCCCCGGCGCGCAGGCGGAATTTCAGCAGGGTCTCCTCGCGCGCCTGAATGGAGCCGGTGAGGGACCCGCACAGGAGGGCGTGCGCCGACGTCACCTTCTTCAAGAGAGTCTCCCCGTAGCCCCCCACCCGCGCCTCCTCGGAGATGGCGTGCGTCGGGAGCAGGAACTGGGGGAGCCAGTGCTCCTTCGAGGCGTCGCTCACGCCGAGGTCCCCCAGCAGGTCGACGTATTTGGGCCCGTCCGGCAGCTCCTGCGCCTTCCTCATCTTGAGGGGCAGGGGGTCCCTGGCACTCCTGTCCAGGGATAGGACGAAGTTGCGCTGGGTGGAGTTCCTGCAGGCCTCCAGAGACGACCGGACGTTGAGGTTCCAGCCGGCCACCAACTGGAACTGGGCCCCACACCTCTCCTGCACCTCCTCTACCTTCACACCCTCCACCTTCGGAAGCCTGGTTTTCAGCACCGTGCAGAGGTAGTTGTAGGTGTGGAGGCGGGCTGTCCACTCGGCGTGCTCCCGCAGGCTGATGAACCAGTCTGCCACGGTGGGGGATGACCACTCCTGTTTGCGCCGCAGGATAGCCACGACCTCCATGATGTCGCCGGCGGCGCCGCCAAGGATGGCCCCGAAGGTCTCCACGTAGTAGGACTCGGGGTAGGCGGAGACGCTCTTGAGGTACGCCCGGTGCACCGCGCGTTCGTGGGGACGGACTGTCGGTGACAGACCCGCCACCTCCGACTCCCCCTCCAGGGCGCGGATCATTCGCATCCACGCCCTGTGGGCCGGCTTCCCCATCAGCGCGATGTTCATCTCGGCGGTGTAGATGCGGGAGGGGGAGTTTCGCGCGACAGAGCCCATGTATTTTTTCATGCTCTGGTTTTTGCGGCTGAGCGCCTGCGTCGCAGAAAAGCAGCCGGTCAGGAATATGCGAACCGTGGTAACGCGGAAGTGTCCGGGTGGCTGAAGCGGTGGGCGCATCCCGCATCGAATTGCGGAATTGTGAATCTGCGTTTGCGCGCGCCGCGCGCGCGAACAACATCTCTACAGCGATGGCTGATCAAGCGTGCGTAGTGGAATGGGAGGTGGGGCTGCGCGAAGGAAGCTCACCTCATCGCGGGCTTTCTGCATCTCCTCGGCGCCGAGGCCCTTCTCCCGGGCTATCTCGAGCTCCCTCTCGTACTCCAACTCCACCTCCGCCCGCTTCTTCGCCTCCCGCCTGTCTTTCTTGTCGGCCTGGGCGGACGCCTCCTGGGGCCGCTCCATCGTGTTGTTGAGGCGGGTGAAGAACTCGAACCAACGCTCCGCGTCGGTGACGGGCGTCTCCACGCGCTGCGGCTTGGCGGTTCCGGGGGGCATCCGCGGCGGGCTCCCGAGACTCACCCACATCTCGCGGATGAAGGGGATGACGTGCACGGGGGAGGTGTGGTCGGAGTAGTTCCCGATCACCTTGGCGTCCTCCGACCGCAGCAGATTCTCGGCCCGCGCCAGGAACCGGAGGTGGTCGTCCCCCAGCTGCTTCCGGAAGAAGAGGTAGACCGCCCGGTACCGCTGGACGCCCTCCCGGCCCTGCTTCAGCAGCCTCGCGTGGGCCTCCGTCGAGTGGTTGCCCACGATCGTCACGAAGGTGGGCTTGTGCGGGTCGTCGGCCCGCCCCCCCTGGGGTGTTGCAGGGTTGTACTCCACGCAGGCGAGGAGCTCCTCGACGCCCTCTCCCTTCATCCACTTGTTGTACATCCCCTCGATTCTCGCCTTCGCCGCGGCGTCCTCCCTCCGGTAGTCCACCACGACCACCGCCGGGGTCAGGTTGATGGCCCGGAAACTTCCGTAGAAGTACCGGACGTGGTCCTCGACGAACGCCCGAGTCGTCAGCTCCACCGGTGGGCGGTTGTTAAAGACGAGGGGGTCCCCGCGGTCGGTGTACGCCGCCGCCGACGACAGGAGCGTCAGGAACGAGTCCTGAATCTCGATGCCGCGGCTCCCGAGGGTCTTCCCGTGCACCAGGCGCACGTGCTCCTCCAGACCGCCATAGGCAAGCCGCCTCCAGACGCCCAGCTGCCCCGGCGCCTTCCCCTCGTTCTCGGGGACGTCGCGGTGGCAGGCCGCGAAGTCGTACCCAATGTTGGGGTCGATCTTCGCCTTCGCCGCCACTGCCGTGTCGCCACCTTGCTTGGCGCCGGCAGCACGGCTCCTCCCGGCCCGTGGGGCCCCGCTGGCCTTGTCCTCACGCAGTCTTCTCCTCTTCCTCGGTGGCCCCTCTTGCTCCGGCGCGGGTTCAGAACCCGCCCCGGCTGCCACAGGAGGGGCGGTCGGCGGCTGGACAACCGTAGGGAGGGCCTCCTCCCCCGAGGGACCCGCCACCGGCTGGTCGCAAACCGCCGCCAACTCCTGCACGACCTCCGCCACTTCCAGAATGTCGTCCGACCTCATCTCGTCCACGCCAATCTCCTGGTTTGCGGACTCTCCCTGGGCGGCGACTTCGCCGGGCTCCAAAAGGAGTTCCGGCCGGTTGGCCCGGAGGAACCCCAGGATCCGCTCCATGACGTCCGCGGGCAGGGTGTTGTGCTGGCGGCTCGCCAGCGCGCGGAAGTAGCAGTCCCGGGAGCAGGCCTGGGAGATGCCCACCCCCTCGCCCTCCGCCCCGAGTGCCGTCTGGATCTGAAATCCGCAGACGACGTGGACCGCCCTCTCCCCGCAGTGCACGCAGGGGTGGAGCTCCTCCCCGGCCTCCTCCGGGAAGCCCTGCGCGATGCAGAATTCTGGCGGCTGGATGTCGCACGCCCTGGACTCGTTTGCGGGCTGAGGGGCAGGTTCGGGCACCTCCTCGGTGGTTGGCCGCGTCTCGCCTTCCCCTTGGCCGGCCGGTGCCTCCGAAGAGTCCATGACCTCGTCTGTCGGTGGTGCTTGCGCAGGTTGAGAAGGAGGCGGCGGCGGGGGCGGATCCTGGGCCTCCTCTTCGGGCGGCGGTGGGGGTGGCGCCACTTCTAGAGGGATGTCGTCCTGTGGCGGGGGCGGAGGGGGTGGCGGGGGAGGTGGCGGGGTCGTGCCCCGATCCGAATCAGTCCGGGGGGCGTCATGCTGCTCGGCTTGCTCCTCGCCCGGCATCGTCACCACCGCGGGCTCCTCCACGTGGATAGGCGTGTCGACCTCGACGTTCGCTGATGGTCCGGCAGCCTCCGTGCTCCTCCTGGTGCGCATACTGTCTGTGATCGCCGTCTGCTGCCTCTTGGGTTCTTTGTACACTTCGCCCTGCAGAACGGTCAGAAAACTCTTTGCAAGTTGTCGACTGCCGACACAGAACCTTCGAATGAAGGTGGCAAAGCATGGTAGCTTGCGCGCGCGGCGCGCGCAAGCTACACACTGACGGTCCTTGCTGTCGGCTACAAACTCGCTCCCGGCGATGCGTGGTGCCCGCCCCCCTTCGTGCTGCCTGTTCGTCAACCGGCCGACCAGGACACAGACAGATCGAGTGATGGACAATGGTTTCTTTCGACGTCAGCTGCTCCTCTGGCAGGGAGTTTGCGCGCGCGGCGCGCGCAAACCCCCTGCGTTTCGAATACCGTTCCGCTGCGTCGGGTCCCTGTTGAACGCGTTCCAACTGTCCCGCAGCTGACAATGAGACCCGGGATGGCAGCATCGCGGCGGTCGGTGCTCGTTCGGTGCCGTTTGCGCGCGCGGCGCGCGCAAACGGCTACGGCTGGGACCCACGCGTTATTTCATCATATTCCTTTTCATTCCATTACTCATGTCCGACTCAAGAAAGTGTGTCAGTATTGCGTCGCCTCCCCCCCCTTCGCGCATGGGCTCTTCGAAGGCTCTGGAACTTTCCACTGTGCTGCCGGATCCGCGCTGGCGCGGCATGCGCACGCGCGCGAACTCGGGCGCGTGGGTGCTGCGGCGCCCGCCACGCGCGGGCGCTCCCGCCCCCTCTGCGCCGGCCTCTCGCCCCGCGCCGCATGCGCACCCGCGGCGACACTGCCCCACCGCACCGCTTACCCTCCCCCCCCATGCGCCCCCCCGCGCCCCACAGACCGCGCCGGCCCCCGACCCCCTTCGCTCCCTCTCGTGGGTCGCGCACCTTGGCCCTCCGCGCGAACGTCCTCTTGGGCGACATGGTGGGCTTGGGCGGCGGCTCTGGCTGTGGCGGGTTGGGGGCTATGCTGTGAATGGGGGGTGTCGCGGAATAAGTAGCCGACCGCGCAGTGTTGGTGTTGGAGGATCTTGACATTCGCTTTTTCGCAGATCTTGAGATTCGCAGGATCGACACGTCACGTCGTCGCGGAACGGTGGCGGGTATTTATGGAGACGCCCGTGGCCATTCGCTACCAGTTGCTCCGCTCCGCCCCAGCCCAAGCCCACCACGCCCCCCGCCGCAGGCCGCCAATCGCCGATCGCAGCCGAATGGCGGACGGGCGCGTGAACCAGCAACCCGCCACGACGCCTCGGCGGGCGTGCCAGTGGGTGAGCAGCCCATAGGCGTGACGGCGCGCCCGGACGACGGGGGCGGTCACGACAATGCCCTGCGCCCGGCGTGCGTGGCCGAAGACGCCCTTGGCGGCGGCCACGGCGAGAGCGGCCGGGGCGGGCGGGGCCGGGGGCGTCGGTGTTGCCGCCCCGGCAAGGATGCCGGCCGGCGCGGCGGGCAGCGCCGGCATGGCGCCCGCCCTGGCCCGCCCCCCCGGCCTCAATACCGTGGCCGGTGGCCCGGCCCGCGCCCTGGGCGGCGCTGCCAGCGCCCCGCCGCCGGCGGCCAGTGAGTGGGGGCACGGGGCAGGCCCCTCGCGCCAGGCAGCCGCGGCCCCCGATCCGCCGGAGGCGGCGGCGCCACCCATCGCCCCCTCTGAGGAGGAACCTGCTGAGGGGGGGTGAGTAAGCCGGAAAGGGGAGAGAATAAATAAATCCATTTAATGGATTTTCCTAGCAATTTTCGAATTTTTTATTTCCTCTGTTTGCGCGCGCGGCGCGCGCAAAGGGTGTCTGCGGCTGCTGAGGGGGGGAGTAAGCCGGCAAGGGGAGAGAATAGAAAAAACATTTTTTTGATTTCTTTAGCAATTTTCGAATTTTTTTTCCTCTGTTTGCGCGCTCGGCGTGCGCAAAGGATCCCCCAGTGGCCGAGGAATGCCGTACTGAGCGTGTTTGTTTGCGGTGGCGCAGGGACTCCCTCACCCTGAGGATGCGCGTCCCCTCCTGGGGGGACGTTTGGAGATGCGCGGGGCGGTGGGACGAGCACGGGCGGACCGTCCACCCTACCTGCCCCTGGTACAAGGCCGCCGTCACCCCCGCCGAACTTGTCTTCGGCTGCAAGGCCTGCTGGCTCAACAAGGGCCGGCGGTGCTGGGTGACGGCGGGGCCCCCTCCCACCGGCGCGGAGCC
Source organism: Ostreobium quekettii (assembly GCA_905146915.1). Taxonomy (NCBI): domain Eukaryota; kingdom Viridiplantae; phylum Chlorophyta; class Ulvophyceae; order Bryopsidales; family Ostreobiaceae; genus Ostreobium; species Ostreobium quekettii. Next base: position 7,874 of record CAJHUC010001951.1, read on the forward strand.
CCGCGGCCCCGTGGCCGCCGCCTGTGCCGCCACCGCAATGGTGGGCCTGGCGGTGGGTGGGTCCGCCCGCGCCCTGGATCGGGGGCCGCCGGTGCCGCCGGGGCCCGCGCAGCGTCCCCGTTCCCCCTCCGGCCATGGCCACCTCCAAGGGGCGGGTGGACTTGCGGAGGGAGGCGTTGCGGCGGGTGCGAGGGCGGCCGGCGTGGCAGCGGAGGGCGGCGGTCGGCCGTCTGCTGAGTTGATCCGGCGGGGGGGCGCCGCTGACCACGTGGGCAGCCCCGGCCTCCTCGACACTTTCATGGAGGCTTTTCGGAGGGCCGGCGGGCGCTCCGCCCCCCCCAGGGGGGTGGATATGTGGTGGGATGCTCCCGACCGGCCTTGGCCCACGCACGCGCCATGCCGGCCGCCAACCCGCCGGGTGCAGGGGGACAGGGCGGCCCGGGGTGGTGGTTTGAGGGGTAGGGTCGGTGGGTGTTGACTCCCCACTTGGGAGCTGACGTTGTGCTGTAAATTTTTTGTAACCACTTTTTTGAGATTGTGCTGTGTATCGCTGAACGTGTGTTGTAAATGCGCTCTCCCTCTACTGTTTGTTATGTACTCAAATACAACAATATTTCGCACAAACACGTCCATTTTCAGACGTCCAGTCCTGCGCACAACCGTTTCGCCAAAATAATCACATAACAACAATGCTGCGCACAAATGCTCCTATTTGGACCTTACCGACATTTTGCACGAAAGCTTGTTGGGCATGCTTCTTGGTAGCCTGGTGAGAACATGAGCTTGGCTTTTTCATAGCATGCTTTGCTAATATAAATGGTGTTGGTAGTGCCAATATCAAGAAGAACACTTGTAAATTGTAGGCTCACCTACACTATTATGGAGAGACAGGGTGGTGTGTTGCCACCAAATGCATATACTTGCATACTCAAATGGTGGATGATAATACACTATGAGGGGCCAAGAAATCCCAGGTAGGTGTTTCCTAGGAGCACCACCTAATTTTTGGGAAGTAAAGATACAAACCCCTTGGCATATGTGTATAACATGTGTATGCATTGTAATGCTGGATTTTTGGTACACATGCTAATCCGGAAGGAGTATACAAGCTCCGATATTGGCATGATACAGGTACTTTTATTTAACTTGGTGGCCTATAAATTCTTGACTTCTCTTGAAAGGTGGGTTCATGCACACAAACTTATTCTCCAAATCATGCTTGAGGAATGAATCTTGCATGAAGCAATAACGAGAATGCAATGCGTTATCACCTTTCGGGGATTGGCACATGCATCTATGGTGAATTGATGCAGACAAAAGTGTTGAAGCTTTTTAAATTCAGTAGCACTGAGTAGCCAATCTTCCATAGCCTGGAGAGAAGACTTCTTTATGTGTTTGCTTTGGGGGCTAGTGTATTGATGTAAGTAAGACATTTATACACAAATTCAGGTGTATTAAACTGAGCTGGCTTATGGGTCAGTGGATGCACAACATCCAAAGCCTTGAATTGTGCACATAATATATGAATATCCTTTGGTGGGGTGTCCAAAGTTACCTCAGCACAAAACATGTGTTTACTAGATAACACAACACAAGACAAAGAAGTGCTGGCATGCGTGTGTGTGGTAATGACCCATTGGTTTTCTTGTTTTGCCGAGCGGAGCTCGGCCCATCGCCAAAGTCGTGGAGGCCGTATGCGGAGTGAAGCGGAGCAGGCCAGAACGACTTGTGTGTAAGGGCCGAGCGTAGCAAGGCCTTTAGCCGGAAAATGGGTTTGGCCAAAATGGAAATGCTTAATAAAAATAATGACTTTCATTATTTTGGCTGCCACATGTAAGAGCGCCAGGCGGCGGCGCCGATTGTAGTTCGATTGTTCTGGAATGCCTGCCTCCCTGCCTCCTTGAGCGCAGCAGCCACACACCTCGGAGGGGACCGCATAGAGCGGCCGTCACTCACGGGCCAGAGAGAGCCCGGGATATGCTGTCCGGCCGAGGACGACCACGCTTCCACCGAAGAGGCCCTAGAGCGCGGGCCAGGATACCTGGATGCGGCCAAGGGGGGACCGCGCTGACAAATTGGTTTTGGAGCATCTGGCTACAACGATTGGGCGTCGGAGGCAAGGCTAGCGGAGCAGCCTTATTGAGGCACAAGCCCGGGTGACAACCATATTGGCAGGAAGCGCGCGGGAAGCAGATTCGAGGATTGCAGGTTGGCAAGTTGGGATCGATCGACGGCATCACCATCGCCGCACCCGGACGTGAGATTTTGCTGTGCTGTGGGTGCGGGATTGTGGGGCGTTCTCCATTACCTTGAGCACACGTGTTGGTAGGGCAATCGCTGGGAGTTCTGTTGCTCATCATAGTCAGAGATGTCTCAAGAGGGCCGGATTGGCATGGAGCTGAATGGCAGTGAATCTGGAAGTGTGCATGGGCCTGAGGATGCGCCCATGACCGAATCAAGTCAATCGCCAACCACTGCTATGCCGCGATTGGACCCGGGAGCTGAGTCTAGTGCTGCAGGGTCTGGGGCAACAAGCCAAAGGCCGTCAACCCCTACGCGGCAAAATTCAGCTACAAGTGCAGCTCCATCATGGATTCCTACACGAGCATTGACGATGAAGTTACGGAGCCCAACACCACCACGAAGCTGATTGACATTGGAAGGCGAAGCTGTGAGCACCTTGCAGCGGACACAGGAAACTGCACAATCGACAGTTGGGCATGCAGGGGCAGCTCTCCAGGTTGCCTAGCAAGCTGTTACGGAGACCACGAGTATGCGACAGGTGGTGGAGGAGGCGCTCACCAAGTACTACCAAGCGTCTATTGCATTGACCCCAGAACAAGTGTCCCTGCTGGCCAAGAACACCTCACAGGAGATGCAAGTAGCCGTCCAGAGCATCAACAGCTCAAGACTCGTCTGAGGGAGCAACAAGAGGAAACAACTCGGTTGCGGCAAGAGCTATGTGAAACGCATGCTGCACAATCGGCAAATGTGCAAGCACTGCAACATCATCGAGTTAAGGAGCAAACCACAACATCTGGCAGAATTGAGGACCTTCAAACCAGACTACAACAACAAAAGGTATATGAAGAACAGAGGTCCTTGAGGATGCAGGAGGAACTGAGAGCATTGAGGCAACAACAGTAGGCCCAAGGTTCACAGATGACCACCAGTGTGAGGGCAACAATCAGCGTTTTAAAAGGATTACTAGTAGATGGGTATCAAACCCCGTGTTGGTAACACACGGTAGCTTTTGGGTTAGGTGGGAGCTGCGCTTGATGAGTTTGGGAACGTTTGCATAAAGGCTTAAGCGCTGTGGGCACCTTGGGACCAATGGCAATGCGGACGGGATACAAACATTCGAACACAAGTTGGCGGGTATGCCTGAATTGGGGATGACTCACCAATTTCTGGCATGACCCTTGGGATTCCCGGGCGGGCACCTATAAATACGGGTGTCCTCCGCCCAGTTTGTAATCGTGAGTTTTCCCGTTCCTTGGGTCCGAGTTTGGACCAACGGGTGTTGGAGTTGCCGTCAAGGCTCCACGCCCCTTACAACCAGGATAGATGAGCTGATTTTGTCCTTGAGCGAGTAGCTGAAGTCATTGCGACGGGATTTGAGCGTGGAGCAGGAGCAAAGGCAAAAGGTACATCAAGAGCTGTCTGATTATAAGGCAGCCTGGGACGAGCCTCTCTATCAGAATGAGGGTTTGTATTTGCCTGATGTTGTTGTTGAGTCTGCACTACCCCATTCTGCTATTTCAGTACCTCCAGCTGATCCAAACCGGCCTGGTGACTTTCAGTTTCCTTCGGCACTTGTGGCTCGAGAAGTGCCAGTTCAAAATCCTGTGGCAGCACCAGTGTTTGCAGGAGAGTCTAGTATCCGACCATCAGGGTCACTTTTGGTTGCTCAGTCAGTACAGCCAGAGTTGCAGGGATAGGGCAGCCAATTACAGGGAAATATTCCAGTTTCAGTACCACCAGTGCCTGTAGTGCTAGTCAGTTTCAGTGCAAGAGCAACTGGACAAAATGTGGCAGGTGCATCAGGACCAGTTTTCCATGTGACGATGAAGCCCAGGGAACCGCCAGTTTTCTGTGGCAAGACCAGTGAGGATGTGGAGAATTGGATCTGTATGGTGTCAGCATACTTCAAGACCGTTGCTGCACCGGAAGAACAGAAAGTGGGATATGCTCTCACTTTTTTGCAGGAGGCTGCTCGCGAGTGGTGGATCAACACCATTCGTACTACCGGACGAGAGCCTCGCACCCGGAACAAGTTAGCAGAGGCACTGTGGGCAAGATTCGGACATCGCACCAAGGAGATGATGGCACGGGTTGAACTGCGTGCCATCAAGCAACAAAAAGGCAAGAGTGTGCATGTGTATGCAGCCAGGTTCAACCGGCTGTTTGGCCATCTACCCTGATTCGATGAGGCATGGGCACAGGACCAGTTTTCTTTAGGGCTGATGCCCAGAGTAGCAGAGTTATTGTTGCTCAAATCGCCCAGGTCATTGCAGGATTCCATGGTGGAGGCTGAGCGGGTCGAAGTGACGCTCAAGTATGCACAACATACGAGAGCCAGTGAGGGACAGGACCCAACTGCATCGTCATCGTCTGGCCAGGGGAATAGGGGAGGCTGGCGCGGATGAGGACGCCAAGGCAGATCCAGAGGTGCTGGCTAGAACATGGGTCAGAACGCTGGACAGAATGCTGGTGTAGGACAAGGCCACCACCAAGGACAAACACAAGGACAACAGGGGCAGGCAGGTTCTTTTCCTTTCGTCTTCCACAATTGTGGAGGAATTGGCCACAAGGCCAGTGTTTGTCCCAGCCGAGGGAACTACCGGGGATGAGGACGCGGTGGACACAGTGGCGATCGCGGGGGACGTTCTGGAGGCAGAGGCCAAGGACGTCAGGCAAGCAACAGGGGACTGGCAGGGGCCAACCAGGTTGAGGATGCTGGAACCTAGACAGCACCCTCCAACCCGCCGGGAAACTAGTGCGGCCCCAGACTGGCCAGTCCATGGGACCGACGGGGCCTGCACTACCGAGCTCTCCAAGCCGATCTGGAGGGGCTCAAGGGTCCATGAACAAGACCTCGTTATCACAGACGCAGAAGAGGAGACAACGTAGACAGAGGCATCTACAACATCTGTTTGCGATTTCTGCAGAGAAGGACATGATCAGAGCAGTAAAAAAGTCACTCAAGTGAAACTGCTCAAGACAAAGACAGCGTGCAGAGGAGTGGAGGCGACACCAGCCTACTGCACCAAGTCGCAGTCGAAGTCAGGACGAGGCACAACTACTGAGATCTGCAGGGCAGCGTGATGACCCCGGGAATACCACGCAGCCCCAGACAGCTCAGAGGCAGACAGAGAATCAGTCCATTAGTTTGGACAGAGTGACAGAGCCGGTAGTTGGACAAAGAGACCTGAATGGCATATGCTGAATCTGGGTAGGTCGGCAGCGCCCCCTATTTTTAGATAGGAATCGGAACTTGGGGACACAGTGGCTGTACCATCACAGCACCATGATGGTTTGTTGTTGAGAATCCGAACGAGATGCTCTGGACATGATCTTCTGTGTTCAATAGATTGTGGGGCTTCTCGTTGTTATTTAGATTCTCACACTGTACTGCAGTTGGGTTTACAACCCGTTGCAGAAAATGCAACCTTGGAACTGGGAGATGGTACGCGAGTACCATCCAGGGGGTGCATTGAAAAATTGGTTTTTACTATGGGGTATCGTACGTTCTCCCAGGAATTTACCGTAACCGATCTTATGACTGGAGTGGATATGGTATTAGAAATGACTTGGCTTGAACAAGTGAACCCTCTGATCAATTGGGGTTCTTTGATATGTAAAGTCTGTGGGTGTGGGGTTCCTACCCTCTTTGAGCTGGGGACCCGCCTCGCCGGGCACCTAGGTCCTTACGGGGACCTAGGTGGGACCACCCCTCCTACTCCCATATCCTAATACCTAGATTGGTTACTATGGGTTGAGGATAGTTATCTTGGGCAGGGCGTCCCCCACACCAAGAGCCAGTAGTAGGGCGTCCCCCACATCAGGCCGGTGTGAATAACATTCGTCCCCCTCAGGGAGAGGGGCGTCCTCATCCCAATGCATGGATACAGGAGCAGAAACGTTACGTATGTATACGGCAACTGGCTGTGCGATTTGCCACATGCCCAGTTTGCACGGTAACCATACATACATTATACAAACTGCGGTGAAGAGAAAGAGTAGTTGTTTTACATGTCCTGCCGGCCTTTGATAACCCTCATTAAAACTCTTCGTTCAGCACTTGAGCTGCAAGGTTCTGACCTTCTGGCCTATGTCCGTCCAAGGGAAAGACGTGGAACATGCAGGTCACCCTGCACGTCCCCTACCCCAATACGTACGGCCACCCGCTGCCCAACCATGACCACCCCGCGAATATGGACCTCGTCCTCGCCCACGAGCGCCGATGGGTTCTCGCGGAGGTTGGATCAATGGCTGTTCCGTGGCCAGACGTTCCCCGTTCAAGATGGCTGTGGACATTGCGTTCATATGTCCAAACAGTGTACAAGTACGAGGCCCGGTATACCCAGTCTGCTTCTGGGCCCACTTCAGCAGGACCTGTCAAAGGCATAATCACAAATAAGCTTATTTCACCGTGTACGTTTCGTACTTCGATCAGTTGATACATGCACAACAGGAGTTCTTCCATTTTCAAATGCTTGAACCAATTCCTGTGCATTAGCAACTGCTTTTGCTGATTCCCAGCTATTATGCTCATGTCCATATCCCAGCCATTTGACAAGGTACTCTACTGAGTTTTGGCGCCTTCCGCACTTCTTCATTCTTTTATCCAAGATGCGTTCAACTTCATATTCCAGTTCTCCTTCGATTTTGATAGGAATTGGAGGTGGCTGTACTCTGCCACTGGACTTATACGGCTTAATCTTTGATACATGAAATACCGGATGTATCTTATGCATGCTTTCCGGAAGTTCAAGTCGATATGCGACAGGACCTATCCAGTCGAGGATGGTGAAGGGCCCAATCCACCTCGGTAGTAATTTTCGAGTTCCAGGGTGTTTTTTGAGGGTAATATGCTGAGGACGTCATTTCCTTTACTGAACGACACATCCCTCCGATGGCGGTCCGCATGCTTTGACTGCCTATCGCGTGCTTTTTCTAAGCATGCCCTGGCCTCTTTCAGTGCTGATTGGACACGGTGATCAAATCGTGTCACAGCTGGTAGGCCCTCCATTAGGGGTGTACCAGTATGCCTTAAGTAAGGCTGTTGCGCCCTATCAATGGCCACTGCCAAGCCATGGGCATTCGGATTGTCATAGCCCTTCAAAGGCTTCCGAATTTGCACTCCAAGAGCTAAGGGACTCTTTGGATGCCGACCGTAGTTCAAATAGAACGGGGTCTCTTGGGTGGAATTGTTTTTCGAGTTGTTCATTGCAAACTCGGCCATGGCTAACAGTTCGTCCCATGCGTCATGGTCAGAACGCGTATAGCTGCGTAAGTAATCCTCCAGAATCCGATTCATGACTTCGGTCTGGCCATCCATTTGCGGATGGTACGCAGTGCTCATGTTGAGCTGAATCTTCCACCTCTCACCCAGGTACCGATAAAACCTGGAAGTGAACTGAACGTCTCTGTCGGACACTATCTAAGAGGGGAGACCGTGGTGCCTTATCACATTTTGCACCAATAGGTCAGCTGCTCCTTCTGCGGAGAGCTCAGTGGTCGTGGCTGCGAAGCGGACCATTTTGGTCAGTCTATCAACGAACACGACGATAGCATCATGACCTCCCTTAGTTTTTGGCAGTTGTGTAATGAATTCCATGGACAATTCAGTCCATGGCTCCTCAGGAATGCCCAGAGGCTGTAGTAAACCTGGGGTCTTTTGACGAGAGTACTTGGCCTGTTGACAAACCAGGCAAGTGTCAACATATAGTTGTATTTCTCGTCGCATTCCTGGCCACCAGTAATGTCTTTGGACCAAGTCCAGGGTCTTGGCTTGACCAAAGTGTCCTGTACTTGGATGGTCGTGAGCCAACTGGTAGATCTCAGTCCGCAGACTGGTTGGTATATATACCTGTTTGCCTCGCAGCTATAACCCGTCTATACAACGCATCTCTTGCTGCTGTTTTACAGACACAAGCTGGGGATCCTGGCCATAGGCCTGACGGATCCTGGAGGCCAGACCTTCTGCCTCTACCATCTTTTTCTTGTCTCCCCGCTTGTGTATTACTCTCAAGCCACAGACAATCAGTTGACTTTTCCTCCTCGCTTCCTGTTCATTGGGAGATGGAGGAATGCGAGAGAGTGGACCAGCCACGTTCTTTCACCCTGGGCGATATTCCTAGTCAAAGTCAAACTGTTGTAAGATTTCAGACCACCTGGCCTGTCTTCGGCTCAGTTGTGGTTGTGACTTAAGGTAAGTTAATGGACAATGATCTGTCACCAGTTTGAAGCGTGTCCCTTCAAGGTAACACCTCCACAACTGGACAGCATAAATAGAAGTTAAAGCTTCTTGGTCTGTCACACTATAGTTCAACTCCGCCGGGAGGAACTTTCTGCTGGCATAGCAGATTGGATGATTATCCTGCATCAGAACTGCTCCCACTGCAGTCTGAGAGGCATCTGCTATGACCTCAAAAGGTCTCTCAGAGTCTGGCATCTTGAGCAATGGAGCTGTGGTTAAACACTCCTTTATATGCTCAAAGGTCTCTTGACATTTCGCGGTCCACTCCCACTTGCCATTCTGTTTGGTCAAGTCTGTTAAGGGAGTAGCCATTTTCGAATAGCCCTGTATGAACTTTCGAAAATAGTTTGCCAGCCCGAGGAACTGCTGTACATGCTTTACACATTGTGGTACAGGCCAGTTCTTAACCTTTTCGATCCCTTCGGGATCTGGGCTTATACCCTCTTGAGACACCACATGTCCCAGATAGGAGATTTCCTCCTTATTGAGCTGACACTTGTGCATACGACAATACAACTTCTGTTGTTGTAGCACTTCTAACACCTGTCTTAGGTGCCGTATGTGCTCCTCAGCAATTCGGCTAAACACCAAAATGTTGTCCAAATATACCAGAACGTGTTTGCCAATTTGATCACCAAATATGTGGTGCATCATCTGCTGGAATATAGCTGGGGCATTTGCGAGTCCGAAAGGTAATACCTTAAACTCGTACAAGCCCAGCGGCATAACAAACGCTGTTTTGGCACAATCTGCCTTATCAATCCTTAGTTGATAATACCCCTGCTGCAAGTCTATTGCCAAAAAGATCTTAGCTCCTTGCAGTTGATCCAAAAGGGTATCTATACGAGGAATGGGCCACTTGTTCTTAATCGTGGCTTTGTTTAGTGCTCGGTAGCCGATGCACATTCGGAGGCTGCCATCTGGCTTTGGTACAAAAAGTACTGGAGCTCCAAATGGACTACTGCTCTCCGTGATCAGACCTTTTCTCAACAGGTAATCGACCTGTGATTGGATCTCGTCCATTTCCTTGGACTGTACCGGAAAGCTGGTCGCTTTACCGGTTTAGTTCCCTCCTCGAGGGGAATTGTCAGAGCTACCCCCCGGTCTGGGGGAAGGCCCTCAGGGAGTTCGTCAGGAAAAAGATCCTTGTACTCCTCCAAGAGAGATGTAATATGCGCTGGGTTCACCGCATGGGATGTGGTCTTCCGACCCATGGTGGCCGAAGGGCCTGGTGCGTCCCCCTCAGGGAGATCGCCAACCCGGCGAACCAGAACCAAACGGAGAGGAGAACCCCACTGGTAGGCATGGCGGGCATATCCCAAGGAACATAAATGACCCAACCGGCGAGCAGGAGAAGGGAGAGCCGGAGGGTTGGGGGAAAAACTCCGAAGAGTGATTTCGCGGCCACGGGAAACCACACGGATGTGGCCCTGGCGATAATCAATGACACCGGCGTGCTCATAGAGCCAATTGTCGCCGAGAATGATATCATAGTCGTCAGAGAGGTCGATGACAACACAGCGGACAGTGTCCTTATAACCTTGAATGGTTAAGGGAACATCCACGACTCCCAACGAAGGAAGGGATGAACCGTCCGCGAGAAGGACTTCAGCCTCAGATGGAGAAGTGTCCATATGTGGGGATGTGGAAAACTCCGTTGGATCCACAATTCGACAAGTAGCGCGTGCCAGTCGCCGAAGGCGGTTCAGGCAACGCAATTGCCGATTAGATGTGGATGTCAGATGTTTAGGCGTTAAGCCTAACCGACGGCAACAGGTCGGGTTGATATAGGCAGTTCCAGTCGCCCCCGTATCAAAGAGGATGGATGCTGGTTGATGCCCAACCTGACCGGTAAAGGTCAGACGAGGTTGGTCTTGTGAGACCCCTCGAATGCGGTGCCTCGCTGCCCCCTCAGGGGGTTGGTAGTACACATTCACAGGCCAGGGAATGCCAGGCATCTCCTGGCGAACTGATTGACCCTCTGCCGGTTGTGTGAACAACCGAGTACCCTTTGGGTAATGGACAAGGGTGCACAACTGGCGCAACCTAGGATCGTCCATAAAAGTCCGTCATGCAGGTAGAAGAATGCATGCTCCTACATGCTTGGGAGCCTTTGCTCGTTCAGCAAAGTAATGAGCTAGGAATGGCTCAGCATTCTTGAAAGGTGGATTAATCCACACAAATTCGTGAGACAATGGTTTCTTCAAGAAACTGGTATCTCGTGAATAATATTGCACACAAAGTGCGTTATCCCCACTGGGGTTAGCACGTGCGTCTAATGTAAACTGATGAGCAACCAAGGATTGAATGCGGGTGAAGTGCACAAGTTTCAACATGCAATCAGAGTGATCTATTTCACTGTGCAGCCCCTTCCGGGTTGTTCTCGATTGAGCATGTGTGTGACACATTTTCACCACATCATTGGCAGCAATTTGCAAAGTGCTCATTTTAGGAACTGGAACCACTGGTGCCACATTATATCGCACATCCAATGGTGCTCGCATCAGTTTTGCACTGTTGACATTATGTTTCCGTGCAGCCAAGCAAAGTGCACGTGAAACTGTGCGCAAAGATTTCACAGAACGGCCAGGGCGTACCGGCATCATGGGTAGCTTTCCTCGGCCTGGACAGTCACCCGATGAGAGGTGGTTGGCGGTGTATGGTTTGAAACATCTAAAGCACCGGCCAGCTCTTTTGAGGACCTCCACCATAGTATCGCGTAACTGCGACCTGTCGGTGACCATCTTGCCTTCCATGGGGTCGTGTATGTTGGCCAGCGGCTCGTAAACACGCTCCCCCGGGGCCTGCGATTTGTTAGCATGAGAATGTTTGTAAATCATTCCCCCATGACCTTTCGGCCTGTTATTCAAAATCGGTTTTCACCGATTGTCCACTTTCAATGCGTGGTGTTTTTGAATAATCCGATTAGGGGGAATTCTATTACCCGTGCTTGGTTTGCCATTCCGGCCTTCATTTCGACGAGCACCATATGCCTTGTATTCTTGGTCATATGTGGGACCCACTTTATACAAATGAGCCCACAGGCTAGCATAAGTGGTCCATTGCTCATCATCTTTATTTAACAAACATTTTCGTTTGTTGTCCGGACGGAGTCTGTTGTGTAATGCATGCAGTTTGGAAAAGTCATCAAGTTCATTTTCACACTTAAGAAACATTTGTTCCAAAAGCTGCATGTATTTGATTGTGTCGGGACCCGAGGTCCCTGCCTTTGTAAAGGCTGCTATTTCAGACCTTATATCAAAGTCTGAACATTTATGATCATAAAGTGTCTCCATGCCATATTTAAACTGTTCCCATGACAGTTGGAATTCTGGCTGCGAGAGCACTTCTGCATCAATTGTAACCCCCCACAGGTGCCCCAATTGTGCAAGTAGGCCGTGTTTCACTGACTCCTCTAGAGTATTCAGTGCTATCCATCCCCATTGAGATCGGGGTGCAACAGTGGTTTTGAAATACATCACATTTCTTGCAACCACTTTGTCAAGGCCTGCTTGTCCTCATTCCACTTTGGGGGTTTCATGCCTTGGGTATTCATTTTAGGCATGCTCACCTGACTTTCCCTTTCGGGTTGTAAGTACACAGGGGCGAAGGGCACGCCTTGCGCCGCCGTCAAGTATCCCTGGCCCATGTATCCGGGGCCCATGGGATCATAATCGGCTGGCGGCGGTGGTGGCCCTTCGATGGCCCTTGGCAGCTCCTCAGCTACTGCAGCATGCTGTTCCTGATACTGGGGCTCAGGCGCCTGCATATAGCTTGGCGGGTGCCCATACATTTCCTCGAACTCCTCTGACTCCACCGGATAGGAGGGCTCTTCATAGGATTGTGTTGGGACCACCTGCTGCCTTGGGGCGATGACCGCCTGCTGCTCCCTTCCGGGCTGATGTACCCTTTCGGGCTGCTGTACCCTTCCGGGCTGATAATACTGAGGAGCACGATAGGCCGCCGGATCTTGAACAAAGGGAGACATCTCCTGCAGCCTTTGTATTTTCTGCTGCGTAGATGGCAGCGGAGGTTGCGCTCCCCTTGGCCCAGTCTGGCCCATCGTAAAGGGCATCGCTAGTTGTCTTGGCGCCATTTCTGGCTGAGCCACTGGACAAACCGGCGCTGAGGGGCCAGCCTGCACTCTAGGCCCCATTTGTACCCTTACGGGCTCCTCCTTCTGCATCCTGCGGCCAGTGCTGTGCACAGCTCGCCATTCTGTAGCCGCCTCCTAGCTTCCGGGCATGTAGATTCCTAGCGCAGTCTGGTGTGCATCGAATAACCCGCGTAGTTTAGCGGGAATGTGCTGCATTGCAACTGCTGGGATCTCGGCTCTGTATGGTGCCCGGGCTCCCCGTGGGTGGTAGTACCCTTTGTAGTGCACACCACCGAATGGGTCATGAAACGCCCCCAGCGTATCCCAGAACCCATGGGCATCTTGTATCACAGGAGCATGCACCACATGAGCTGGTCTTTGGGGCATTTCACGGGGCACTTGAGGTCGGCTTGGCTCTTTTTCGAGCTGCTGCGCCCTGCGCTGCTGATATCCTGGACCAGGCTTCCCAGGCAAGTATTTGATACCACTGGGTTCCTGTCCAAAACTGCTCTCGCCGGGGGGAGTTCCCTTGGCCGTTGGCCTGCACGTCGAGACTCCTGAAACTGCAGGAACTCGGCATAATCCTCTTCCCCCATCACGGCCAGCAGTCGAGCAGTCTTATCAGCTTCTACCCTGGTCTTTTCTAGGGCTGTCTCCTGCCTTTGCACAGCAGCATAAACTTCCCTCCTCTCTTGAGGAATGGGTTCTGCCGGCTCCCTTGCCGAACCGAGATACACAACTTCGTCATGTCCAGCAGAATCACCAACTTCTGCACATGTACGCAAGTGTGTTTTTACAGCAGGGTTAATGGAAGACACTGCATCGGCAATGTTACCTGGAACTACTCTCTGAGTTCCTTGAGGTTCCTCCCTTGCCTTTCCAGGCTGCTGCTGTGCCTTTCCAGGCTGTTCCTTTGCCTTTTTAGGCTTCTTCTTCTCCTTAGAAGATGTTGCCTCCTTGGGGACTGGAGTCTCCTCAACTGGAGGCGATACCTTTCCAGGCTGTAGAGGGATGAATCGAGCGGGGTGGGTCACACCACTATCGCTTCCACTCGACTCATCAGCCCATCTGGCCGTTTGCCACGGCGGGGCCCTTTCAAGCTCAGCGAAAGCCTTCGCTTGTTGGGCCGGATCCAGCTCGTTGGCCGCCGGCTTCGCCTCAAGGCGCTGCGCCTTTTGGCTGCCTCCTGCAGCGAAAAACCGCCTGATCTCAGCCTTGCGCTGGCGTTTGTGAGCTCTCTTCCACTCATATTTTTGCGGATTTAATTGCCGATCTTGCTCACGCCAAAAGGCTTTCATCTCTCTGCGCTGGCTGGCTTTTCGCGCCTTCCTTTCATCCAACTTCTTTGCACGAGCGAATCAATCTCGATTTCGCATATGTCGTCTCTTTTTTTCCATTCTATGCACTTGCGCCTGCGTCGACATATCTCCCGGCAATGGGGAAGCGCAGGATGAGAACAACAATTCGGAGATCTCTGCCCACCGCTCATGGGGATCGTTGGGATCTGGCCTTTCCGGCGTTCCCTTGCTCAAGTCCCATGGTTCAGGGATGTGCCTGAGGGTGAAAGCCATTTTTTCAGGCCATTGTGGGTCCTCTCTGGCTATTTGGTCTACCATCCCAGGACCGTACCACCTTTGGATTCTCACTAATCTTACGGTGGTTAATTTTTCTCCAAAATGTTTGGCGGCCATTTGCCAGCCTTCGTCCAATTCGTCCACAAGATCACTGTGGAACTTTGTCCACATAGCACGACATGGTGGTTGCCGGCTATATGGCATACCAGTGTCCGGAATAAATTCCAGCACCCTGGTGCTCTCCCCCGGTCCCCACTCTGGTAATGCGGGTCTCCGGGGACTCCAATCTTGACCTTTCGGCCTTTCTGGACTAGGACCGCACACAGCACGAGCGCTTTCCGTGAGCGACTCGTCACTGCTCTGCTCCGGCTCACTAGGTGTCCTTATGTGCACCTGTGATCTGACCCTTGGCTCATGGGTCTCGACCTTCTGGCCTCCGATCTCCACCATTTGCCCAACGGGCTGGACCTTCCGGCCTTTTTGTGCACTCGTCCGAATTTTTGGCACCGTCTCACCTAGCGACGGGCTCTTCCGCTTGGGCCGCTGCTTGCCAACAACCTTCCAGTCGCCCTCTGCTTTTGGAATCCTCGGCAGCGGCTCAGATGGACCAGTGCCCATTTCGGGCTGTCTCTTCTGTTGAGCGACCTTCTCTTCCGCCTTCTGAGCTCTCAGCTTCTGCTTCAGTAGGCGATCGCTCAACTGGGCAACATGTTGTTCAGTGGAGGTCTTGGCCTCCTCCGCCTAGCGGCTCAGCTTTTTCGCTTTTTGCATGGCGACCTCATTTTTGCGAGCTTCCTTCTTCACTTGGATCGCTTCAGTCTCGAGGGCAAGGATCTTCTCGGCGGTCTCTTCGTCCCGCTTCGCCCTCGCTTGTTGAGCAGCCGTAGCTGCCATCTTTTCCAAAAGCTCCATGATGCCCGGTGCCTGTAGTAGGGCCGCCACTGTGCCCGGTTCTGGCACCTCCTCTTCTGGAGCTTCTTCCGCCTCGGCCATCGGCTGGTCGCCTCCTTCCGGCTCCTCTTGTGGCGCCGATGGTCCGGCTATGTCCTTCCGGACTTCTTCCTTTCCCTGCCCATTCCGGGCTGTAACGTCTTCGCCGCCCAAACTGGTCGGCGTCCCCTTCCGGGGTGAATCGTCCTCCGCACCCGAAGATGTGGGGCTGCCCTTCTGGGCTTCAGGATCCAATTCCTCGGCCTCCATGGGGGAGGCCGGGGAGGGAGCCCGCTGCTCCGAGCTTGCGCGTCCGCCCAGGCAGAAGCGTGGTAGCCACCCCCAGGTGGCTCCGAAACCAATGATACGTAAAGTCTGTGGGTGTGGGGTTCCTGCCCTCTTTGAGCCGCGGACCCGCCTCGCCGGGCACCTAGGTCCTTACGGGGACCTAGGTGGGACCACCCCTCCTACTCCCGTACCCTAATACCTAGATTGGTTACTATGGGTTGAGGATAGTTATCTTGGGCAGGGCGTCCCCCACACCAAGAGCCAGTAGTAGGGCGTCCCCCACATTAGGCCGGTGCACGTAACATTCTCACACTATGTACGTTCAAGACCAAGGAGTATACTACCCCATCGCAGGTGTTCCAGCAGACAAGGACACCAAGATCGGCATTGTCAAGCATATCGAGATACCCAGCGATCAAGAAAACGACCAGTCTATACAGTATCTTCATTCTTTGGAGACATTGGCAACTCCACAATTTTGGGATTATGTTCGTGACGATCGGCAGTGGAGATCAGTTAATTGTCATGATACTTCAGCCAGCATTGCAGAAAACGATGATCAACAGGCCAATGATGGTGATCAACAGTGATCACAACAATTCTGCAAATGAACGACCAGAACCCCTCGTGGCATGCAAAAGAAAACAGTGCGCAGTACAGCCAGTCAGCGGCAGTTTACTTCATTGAAGCAGATGCGCAAGCTGACTGCACGAGGCGAAACATCGTATATTCTGATGATCCGCAGCTTTGGCAGGGAGAAAACGCAGCGGCAGCCTGAGTTGGCCAAGATAGGACCAGCTCAAGGCAAGAAGCGGTCCGAAATGTTGAAGACAGGCCCAGTCAAATAGTTCAAGACAACGACCGAGGTGATGCAAGACGTGGTTGAGCAGGCCAGCCCTGAGGTCCAGAGTTCACTCAGGAACATCATTCATGATTACCAAGATGTGTTCCCTGAGAAACTACCGAAAGGAGTGCCACCAGCGAGCGAAGTGGAACATACCATAGAGACAGACGCAGATGCCGTTCCACCGAGCCGGGCACCCTACAGACTTGGACCAAAGGAGATTGAGAAGATGGAAGAATAGATCAGAGACCTCCTCAGTCAGGGCTGCATCCAACCATCATGTAGTCCGTACGGGGCACCCATTCTTTTTGTGCCCAAGAAAGACGGCAGGTGGCGAATGTGCATTGACTACAGGCTGCTCAACCATCAGACGAAGAAAGACAAATACCCCATCCCTCGGATCGACGAACTTCTCGACAAGCTGGGCAATGCACAATACTTCACCAAGCTGGATCTGGCATTAGGTTATCATCAAATAGCCATGAAGGCCAAAGATGTGCACAAGACCGCGTTCAGAACGACCCATGGCTCATATGAGTTCTTGGTTATGCCCTTTGGGCTAACCAATGCTCCCGCGACCTTTCAGCGATTAATGAACAAAATCTTCAAACGGGAGCTGGGTCAGTTCATTTGCATATATCTGGATGATATCCTTATCTTCTCCAAGAGCCTTGAAGAACATATCAGTCACGTCAGGACCGCTTTGGAGAGATCGAAGAGAGCCAAGTTATATGGAAGACTACACAAGTGTGAGTTCTTCTAGAATTCTGTGGAATATCTTGGCTTTCAAGTATCGTCCAACGGAATTAAAGCATCAGAGGAGAAGATCAGAGTAGTGATCGACTGGCCACAGCCCAGAAGTGCACGTGATATTCGTAGTTTTCTTGGTCTGGCAAATTATTACAGGCGTTTTGTGAAGAATTTCTCCAAGATCGCCAGACCCCTCACTGACCTAATGCAGCTGAAGGTCAAGTTTCAGTGGGGACAAGATCAAGAAGCAGCATTCAACCGGCTGAAGTATTCACTGGCTACATCCCCAATTCTACGACTACCCAATTTTAGTCACGAGTTCATCCTGACTACTGATGCTAGTTCTGGATCAGTGGGTGTAGTGATTGAACAGAACCATGGATAGGGATTGCAGCTTGTGGCTTATGACAACCGCAAACTCAGTGATACTGAAGTGCGGTATTCCGCTTATGAGAGGGAACTTCTCGGAGTGGCCTATGCTATCGGCAAGTGGCAACACTACATCGAAGGATGTCACTTTACAGTGAGGAACGACCACTCATCTCTCAGACACCTTCCAAACCAGCCAAGCGTGAACAGGAGAATATGGAAGTGGATTGCAATACTCCAGACCTACGACTGCACAATATCCCATATTCCAGGAGTACACAATCCAGCTGATGCACTGACGCACAAGGTATGGTTGGAGGACAGAGCAGCTGCCCATCATATCCAAGAAGAAGATGAGGATCTTGTTGAGAGACTACGAGTACCAGAAATAGCAACTGATGAGGAGATACAAGCTGCATTGGACCGAGTGTTTCAGCAATCAGAACAGACTACCATGCAGCTGCTAGAGCCAGATTCAGTTGAGGCTGACATCAACAGATTTTTCCCTGCAGTTGATTCCTTGGAGAGAGTTCCAACGTTGTATGTGACAGAGACTCAGGTCGAGCTGGAACAGAATTTTGGTGATGACATGCTGGCGCAGTTGAAGCTGGAGGAGCCATACAAGGAAATCATCAATAGATTGGAAGATCCAGATACACCATCAACATGGGTCCGCGAGGAAGGCATTTTCAAGCTCCAAGGGAACCTACTGAAGATCCATTGACCACACCGTGATGATGAGATGGACCAGGAGCTGCCTTACTAGAGGACTGTGGTGCCACAAGGAGGCAAATATCGGTCACGTATTTTACAGGAAATTCATGTTGTACCGTACTCAGGGCACCCCGGTATGAACAACACGATTTTGCGGGTACGTCATCAGTTTTGGTGGAAAGGGATGATCAGTGATGCACGGGACTTTGTTCTCAGCTGCCCTGTGTGTCAACAAGAAAAAGGGTCGCATCTGATGCCAGGTGGTAAGTTGCAGCCACTAGAGATCCCAACACAAAAGTGGGATCAAGTTGTTATTGATTTTGTGACGGATTTACAAGAGGATGAGGGGCACAACGCTGTGCTTACTATAGTCAACAAGGCCACCAAAATGGCTTATTTTCTGCCTTGTAGTAAGCCGATTACTGGGAAGAAAATGGCACAGCTGTTTTGGAATTCTGTGGGGTGCATCCATGGAATCCCCTCTATGATTATTTCCAATCGAGACATCCGTTTTACAGGATCTTTCTGGCGGGAGCTGTGGCGTATTTTGGGAACTAGTTTGTGCATGGGGACTGCCTATCATCCCCAAAGTTCAGGACAAGTCGAGCGATATAACGAAGTCTTCAGTCAGCTTCTCAGGTGTACGATTCATCAGGTGGGCGATGGTGCTCACTGGACCCAACTCATCCCGACGATTCAGTTCGCGGCGAACATGGCTCCCAACCGTTCTACAGGATATACTCCCTTCTTTCTGAATTTTGGCAGACATCCGACGACTCCCGTTCCGTTATTAGATCACCAGCAGATCAAAACGAAGACCGAAGCCGTCTTAGCATTTGTTCAACGACTCAAAGACCAGTTTGCGAAGGCCGAGGTCAACATGAAGCAAGCAGCTGACCGGATGAAGTCCATCACCGACAAACAATGACGTGATGTGGTTTTTGCTACAGGAGCATGGGTGCTGCTCAGCACCAAACATTTGAAGCCGGAAGGATCAGCTAAGTTGCAGCGCCGTTTTGTCAACCCGTTCAAGATTTTAGATCGGATTGGCACCAGTGCCTACCGTCTTGAACTCCCTGCTTCCCGGTCAATCCATCCAGTCTTCCATGTTTTGCTCCTCAAGGACTACCGATTATCACAACTCCATCCTGCTGCCAATCGCCTTCCCCTCTTGGTCCCTGCTGAAGATATTGAACCTGATGTCTTTGACGTAGAGCGTGTACTTCGCTGGCGCTGGAGTCCCGGTCATCAACGAAAGAAGGAATACCTTGTGCTGTGGAGCGGCTACCTCATTAACGAAGCCACGTGGGAGCCAGCGTCCAACTTTTCCAGTCCTGGAGTTCTTTGTGGACTACTCAAATGTGACAAGCCCTCAGAAGCTCGTTGATAGTTCTCCGTCACTGTTCGCTCCACTTCCTTTTTCCGAATTTGAGGACAAATTTCCTTCCCCAGGGGGAGTGGTTTGTGGTAATAACCCATTGGTTTTCTTGTTTTGCCGAGCGGAGCTCGGCCCGTCGCCAAAGTCGTGGAGGCCGTATACGGAGCGAAGCAGAGCAGGCCAGAACGACTTGTGCGTAGGGGCCGAGTGTAGCGAGGCCTTTAGCCGGAAAACGGGTTTGGCCAAAATGGAGATGCTTAATAAAAATGATGACTTTCATTATTTTGGCCGCCACATGTAAGAGCGCCAGGCGGCGGCGCCGATTGTAGTTCGATTGTTCTAGAATGCCTGCCTCCCTGCCTCCTCGAGCGCAGCAGCCGCGTGCCTCGGACGGGACCGCACAGAGCGGCCGTCACTCACAGGCCCGAGAGAGCCCGGGATACGCCGTCCGGCCGAGGACGACCATGCTTCCACCGAAGAGGCCCTAGAGCGCGGGCCAGGATGCCTGGACGCG
>CAJHUC010001952.1:0-56425 GCA_905146915.1 Ostreobium quekettii
TGGGCTCTGACTGCTCATCAATAGTAGTGCATTGTGACTTGTCAACAAATGCTTCAAGCTGATTTCCACTGCTGTGCAGTGTTTTTGAAGGACTGCGGAAATCATTGCCCCAGTTGGGACAGTAATTGCTGACATATACGATTTTGAGCTGTAATTGGCAGGGTTTTTGTGATGAAATGTCATCTTCGATCCGGGCTTGGGTTCACATGCTGTTAATCTTGCTGATGCTTGTTCTCTGCTGTTTCCTTGTTCCTGGCATGTTATGTTATGGATGTTGGCCTGGCAATAAGTCATTGCCCGGCTCTTGAATATGGCAGGAATATAATCTAATGTAGAACTTTGCTGTGTGGTGACCAACCGTCTCAGGCCCAGTGGGCACAACTGCTTTGCACTCGATGCTTTGTGTCCATAGTTTCTGAAGTTGTTCCACTTTAACTTCCGACAATGAAATAGAAAAAGAAAGAAATTGACGCAGACTTGTGCTCTGTGTTTGAACAGGCTCTCAGCTAGTGACACTAGCTTGCTGGGAGTGGTGTACACAAGTTTGAGCAGTAGTCGAAATTCCAGATTGTCATATATTGGATGTGAGCATCACAAAATTGTATGCAGTGCATCTAACAGTTTTGTACTTGTGTATATTTGGCAATGTGCTGGATGTCTCATTTGTTAAGATAGACTTGTGGGTTCCCAAAGTACCTGAAGGCACACATTTCCATGCTTCACTTCCCATGACTGGGACAAACACCCAGTATCTGGTATCTAGTTTAGTGCCAGGTTTCCATTGTTTGCATTGGAATTGAACATGCTTTTGGTCACTCTATGGTCTAATATAACCACCTAAGGATTGAATGACAACCACTGGCAGATTCGATGCCTGTGTGACGTCTTATGAGATGGTTATCAAGGAGAAGAATCACTTGCGGAAGTTTCATTGGCGGTACATTATAATCGACGAAGCCCACCGCATCAAGAATGAGAACTCTCTCCTCTCCAAGGTGTGCACAACTGCAGTTTCGTTGCATGTGTCCAAAGGCTGTCAAAATGCACCAACACTTATAAGTTGATGATAGGCAGCACATTGCAAATCTCTCAAGGCACAAACATCGTTCATGTGGTTGTTGATGCTGATCTTGGTTTATGGGATTGTTCTTGGTTCTTTGTGTTTTATGGTTTGGCACACACTGCAGTGTTGCCTACTAAATACTTCCCTGTGCTGTTCCCAACCAACATCGCATTCTATTCGATTCCATGACACTGGGTGCTGCTAGCACCCAAACACAAGCTCCTGATGATGGCTGCTGACCTAACACCATCTCAGGCAGTTGTTGGACTTCTGCAGCACTTCAGAGACACAAACAGGTGCCAACCTGCCATCACACTCCAGCCAATACCTTTGTCCCTATGGTTGTGCCTCAACCCTCCTCCGTTCTGTCAACCTCTCCCGACTCTGTCGATTTCTGAACAGTGTGTCCTCTTTTTGAAGGTGGTCCGGCTGCTGAGGACCAACTACAGGCTGCTGATCACGGGCACCCCACTGCAGAACAACTTGCACGAGCTGTGGGCGCTGCTGAACTTCCTGCTGCCCGAGGTGTTTGCTTCGGCTGAGCGCTTTGAGGAGTGGTTCAACATCGGCGAAGGGGGCCAGGAGAAGGAGGCAGAGGTGGTGCAGCAGCTGCACAAGGTGCTTCGGCCGTTCCTGCTGCGCAGGTCGGTTCGTGGGCAGTTCCAGTTTGTAGTATTCCTAATAGT
The DNA here is from genome assembly GCA_905146915.1 of Ostreobium quekettii. Taxonomy (NCBI): domain Eukaryota; kingdom Viridiplantae; phylum Chlorophyta; class Ulvophyceae; order Bryopsidales; family Ostreobiaceae; genus Ostreobium; species Ostreobium quekettii. The sequence continues at coordinate 1,750 of CAJHUC010001952.1, forward strand.
GCACGACATTTGGTGGCAAAATGCCTGTTTCATGCGCTTGTGTGGAAAGCCATATACTAGAGCCATGTACAATTAAGTAGTGAACCAAGTCACCATCACCCTTGTCCTGCTGGAGTTGAAACTCAGTAATCTCAGCTGGATGTAAATTGCATATACAATTGCAAGGAGTTGAACAGTTGCTTTGCATCCCAAGAGAACGATAGGGGTCTGAGCACACTGAGATGAAGGGCTGCAAGATGAGAGGCACAACAATTCACAACAACAGCACTTCATGACTTCTGAGTGCCCTGTTGACAGTTCTAGTTTACATCAGAAAGGCACAGCATGAATACCAGCAGTTAGTTTGTTGCTGTTGTTCGTCAGATCACACAGAAGTTCCATATTTGTGTCTTTTGTTTCTTGTTCTGTTCCTGGTAATTTTGCTGTGCTCACAGCAAGTGCTACGCAGGGTGAAGTCAGACGTGGAGCGCGGCCTGCCACCCAAGAAGGAGGCCATCCTGAAGATCGGCATGTCCCAGATGCAGCGCAAGTGGTACGCCGCCCTGCTGCAGAAAGACATCGATGCCCTCAACGGTGGGGTTGACAGGTCAAGGCTGCTCAACATTGTGATGCAGTTGCGCAAGTGCTGCAACCACCCCTACCTCTTCAAGGTGACCTTTGGGCACGGCTAGGGAGCTTAGACCAGGGAAGTGGGTGGGGTTTGGGGCTATGAGAAGGTGCCACAGCATGCCCTTTTGTATTCAGTGCGATGAAGGGTGTAGCAATGGCAGGAGCTCAAACGTTTCACACAGCCCCTGCCCATGTTAGAACCACATAAAACATTGCTTTTGGCAGATTTTGTTTAGTTTGTGTAGATTCACTCTGTGGCATTTTACTTTTTTTTTCTGCTTACAGTCGTGGACTGATGGTACAAAATGTGTTAAATGGCAATAAAATTATGTAATCTTACTCTTGTTTTTGGTGCTGTTGTCACCGCAGTGAAAGCATAGAAATGCAGTGATCTAAGTAAGTACTGGGCACCTCAGTACTGTAACTATACCCACAGTACATTCATCCACAGTGCTTTCCAGGGTGCCTACTAATTGCTACCCACTCGGGCATATCACACAAAACAAACGGAACATGTGTGGTCAAGTGCTCAAGTTATTCTGCATTTTTGTTATGGCAAGGTTGGCAGGTGGTTGCAATTCTCACACCTCGATGGAAGCTTTGAGTGATAGCCTGACTGCAAGGTTCAACAGATTAGAGCATTGACTGCCTTGACACCTTGTTTGACCCTGATCAGCCAGTCAAAAGATTGGCTGGCAATTTGACCAACAGTGACAATAGCAGCTCTTCTGTTCAGAGGGGTTTGGCTCCTCTCCAATTTGGGGTCAGTGTAAGAAAGTGCTCAAACTAAAGTAGATGCTCTTTGCTTGCATTTGCATTGTGCTTTGCATATCCCAAGACTCCTGACAGTGAGCCTTTTGGTGAATATGGTACAGTAGGCTTGCACTGCCCCGCTGCCACCAGCGAGTATCATTGCTGAGATTATCCCCACCATCCCAACAACTGTGCAGGGACAATGCTCTTCACATGTTGGAAAATTGTAATTGAACTGATAGCTACAAACGAGGCGAACCTAGTAGGCTGCCTCATTGTGCCAACCTTCAATCCAATTCAATTCATCAATAGGGGATCGACTAACCCTGTCTACCACAGGGCGCTGAGCCTGGGCCCCCCTACACTACTGATGAGCACCTCATAGAGAACTCAGGCAAAATGGTCCTCCTTGACAAGCTGCTGCCCAAGCTCAAGGCTCGTGGCTCCCGCGTACTTGTCTTCTCCCAGATGACTCGCGTCCTTGACATCCTTGAAGACTACTGCCTGTTCCGTGGCCACGTGTACTGTCGGATAGATGGCAACACCAGTGGCGACGATCGGGAGGCAGCCATCGACGAGTTCAATCGGGAGGGCACCGACACATTCATCTTTCTGCTGTCGACACGAGCCGGGGGGCTGGGGATCAATCTGGCAACAGCAGACGTGGTGGTGCTGTATGACAGTGACTGGAACCCACAGATGGACCTGCAGGCGATGGACAGGGCACACAGAATCGGCCAGAAGAGGGAGGTGCAGGTTCTGAGGTTCTGCATAGAGAACTCCATCGAGGAGAAGGTGAGGGAGAAGCTGGGTGTCGCATGAAGCAGATGAGATGCACATGTGAGCACCACATTTGGCAGTGTTTTTTTCAGGTCATTGGCCTTTGCCAGCTGCTGTATCTACATAATGTTGGGAGAGAATTTTAGTGTTCATTTGTTATGGATGCGTTGGTGAACTGTGCATGGCTATGGGGGGCACTGAGATTCTGCTGTGGGAATTCCAGAGGAGATTATTTTTGTTGAGTCCTTGCAATGGGTTTTTCCTGTTTTGGGATTTCCTCGGTTGAGATCTTTCTATGGCCTAAAACGCTGTTTTCTGAAGTATACAGAAGCCCTTGATGATCCGTGCTTTGCATGCAAGTTGCATGCCGATCTGGCACCCATGTTTGCCCTGAATATGGTCGAATTGTTGGGAAAGGATATACAAGATAGTCCATTGGCTATTCAGGCATTCGTTTATTTGGTGACAGCCGATGGAGTGATATACATGTCTGTGGTTAGGTTTGATTTGAGTTCAAATTCCATTTAGAATACATTCTCATTGGCTCAGGTGATAGAGAAGGCATACAAGAAACTGCGGTTGGATGCATTGGTTATCCAACAGGGTCGCCTCACGGAAACCAACAAGAACAAGGTGAGGAGAAGCAATTACATGATGGCGAGAGAGGCTTGAAAGCAAACGATGTTTCCTGTTTCCCGCTGAAGTGTGGCAAGACATAATCTCCATCCTATCCTGATCCCTATCCCTAATGTCCTGGCTGTACTCAAGCTCGCAGCATGGTTCTGACTGATGGTACTGTGAAAGTGCTGGCATTGATGGCCAGGGTTAGCGCTGTACACCATGCGTGGTGCACACAACTCGAAACCTCCACCCATTGTTGCAGGATTCTCTGTCCCCATTGCGCTTGACTTTTATGCACAGCAACCCTGACCTCACCTTAACACGCAGTGCGAATTTCGCCTTACCTCATACATTCAAAGGAGCACCGGCCACTGCCACAGCCAGCCGCTCAAGCTCCTGTGCCATTGGCTTCTCACGGCAGTCCATGTCCGCTTGTGTCCCTATGCCATGTTCCCATGCCGTTCTCTCAACCCAGCGCACGCTCCCATCGTTCCATCTGGCTATGGTCCATTCAGGAGCCAATTACAGCAAGACACTGATCATCAACGGGCATGCATTCGCATCCATTTGCTGGTGCTGTTGAGCATCTGTTGCCGATCGCCGTTGTCTGTGTGTGTGCATGCACTACCCTCCGGACTGCCAGCGAATGGTATGCACTGTTTGCTGTCCATCGGTTGCAGGCATCACAGTGAGCTTGTGTGGGTGTTTTGTGTACACAGTGATGGCTGTTATGGCCTTTTTGTACCTTGCTTTGATTTTAATCCCATCACCACAGTTTATTCAAACCTTCCCATAACCACAGCGACTTGTGCATCTGTGCCCGCTGAGATGCCACAAGCATTGCAGGGAACCTCGCATTGCAGCTGGGGATGCTCCACATTTTCTTGGCATTGTTACTTTTTTATTATTGGTCTGCACAAAAGGCTAATAGTTACGTTGCAATGTGGAATGGTATAAATGCTACGGTATGCAAGCCCTTAGCATCCGCAGTTTCGATGCGCTCCCTCCCTAGCACGTATCAAGCGCCTGGGCATACTAGAATCGAGACAATGTCTTCACTAAGGTATACACAAGTATAATCAGAGAACTGTTCATTGTTTCAGAATAGTTCCTGGTCAAAGGAATGAAGATTAATGTTGACAGCTGACAAATGATTGTTGCAGTGCTGGCAATAGAATGCGATGGCGCCAATTTGTTGGCAAATGATAGGCTGTGCTCTCTTTGCAGTGAGTGTGCAGACTCAGCGCATTTCCGGGCAAGTTTATAGCTGTTGTTGCTGCTTGCAGTCACTGTAGCCAATATCTCTTGAGTCAGCTTTTCTATTTTGATTGTGTTAAAATCATAATCAACTTTCGTAGATAGTCAACAAATGTTGTTCGTTAATATTAATTGAGTGCTTAGTCTTGTGCCAATTTCCCCAATGAGGTGTGACTTGCACTTATGGAGGAAATGAACGAACCTGTATTTTCAGTATATTACTGGGAAGGTAGCAAACAACTGCAGGCTGCGATGCCTGCCACATCACCCGCAGTTCACATTGGATTGGTTTTGTTATGTGCCACTGCTGGCCATGCTGTGGCGCGTACCACACCACCCTCAAACCAGTGGCTTGCCTGTAGGTCAGCAAAGAGGACCTGCTGTCCATGGTTCGCTATGGTGCTGAGCTCGTCTTCAAGTCTGAGGCAGGCAGCATCACCGATGCAGACATCGATGCGATCATCGCAAAGGGCGAGCGGGACACCAAGGAGCTGAACGAAAAGATGTCAGAGTTCTCTGAGAATGCCATGAAGTTCACCCTGGATGGCGGGCTGTCCGCATATGACTACATAGGTGAGGAGGAGGCTGAGAACAATGTGGAGCTGGACCTCAAGCAGCTGATCGGCAGGAATTGGATCGACCCCCCCAAACGGGACCGCAAGCGGGTGATGAACTACTCAGAGAGCGAGTACTACAAGCAGGTAGGAATGGGAAATCGTTTTCGTTCCTGAGTGCATGTTGTTGGTTGTCTTACTTAGATAGAGGGGTGGGCATTTATCATTTGTTTTTGGATGCAGGCATGGGTGGGCAGCGTTTGCGATGCTGTATGGCTGTGAATGTGGCCATCATCGCCTTGAGGTTGCAAGGGCAGTGGTTGCCAAACACTGATGTTAGTTTCCATTACATTAATATATTGATGTGTTCAATATTCTATGTAGATGATGGTTTAACACAATCAGAGGAATCAGGATGAGAGAATATTGAGAACATGGGTCAAAGAATATTGGCTTTAGGCTATAGAAAGGCGATAAAGAGATTTGCTTTGATCGCAATTGCAGAACGAGGACTTGTGGTGCATGCAGGCCATGATGAAGAGCAAGCCTGAGAGGGCCAGTGGCCCGCGGTTGCCAAAGCTACCCAACCTGCAGGACTTTCAGTTCTTTGACGTGGCGAGGCTGACAGAGCTGTTTGAGCAAGAGAATGCCTATGAGGTGTTCAAGTACAGGCAGAAGCAGAAAGAGGAGCAGGCCAGAGGGCAAGGGGCCACAGAGGAGGCAGTGCAGGTGCGTTCGTTTATCCCCTTTCAACTGCAGTCAATAGTTGTCACTACATTTAGAGAGAACATCCGCAAGAGTTCTGCTGTGATTTGCTATGAGATTGGTCATTTCAAGCTCTGCTTGCTTTTTCTGTATTAACTGTTGAAGTGTGACTGTGTTTTGTATGGTCAGTCCCAATGCACCACATCACATTTGCTGTTCTGTATTGGGCTTTGTTGTCTTGTTCGTTGGGTTACCTTTGAGTGTTCATGTACCATGCTGTTCTATTGCAAGAGCTGCAGGTTCTTGCCACCTGCTGTATTTCTCCAATCTTTGCATCCTGTCAAAGCCTTGATGCAACACCACAACCCTGTGTCAAAAATGAAGTCTGTTGCTGTTTCTCACATCCAGTAGTAGCTTCTGAGATGACAAGCAGCATATAGGTGCAGCAATAAAAATCTCTGTAATGTTGCTTCTGGCAAAGGAAGTAATGTAAAATATGAATGACAGTGTATATGTGGATAGTCGTTGGATGTTCCAAGGCATCTGCATCATTGTCACTAATCCCCCGGGACATCCACAATGGATGGCAGCTGTAGGGTGTGCACAGTTGCCATGTGGGATGTGGGGCCATCAATAACAAGCTGTAAATGACAGTAACAAATCCAAGAGGCAAGTACTGAAATGTGATGAAACAGGTTTGCTAAACCACCACAAGGCTGATGTTTAAATGGACATAAAGCGCAAGTTGGCAACGTGCTGAAGTATTGGAAGCTGTTTGCTGAGGTGTACAGTAGTGAACGGGGGATGATGCCCCCTTGCGTTGAGCTTTTCCATTGGTATCCATAATGCAGGGGTCGTTATCCAGAGTACCCCTGCGTTATCTAGCGTTCTTCCCGTGTTACGCAGCACCTGAGACGCAGCGCCCCCCATCCAAGCAATTCGTGGGGCGCCACTCACTCTCCCCACCGCGTGCGCTGCCGCCCAACAGCACATTGTGCACATTGGGCCATCCATGCCATAAGATGTTGGTTCTCTTGCTGATCTGTTGGATGGCTCGGACTATGATTCTAGCAGTGTGAAGTTCGATTAAGATGACTTTAGGAATATGGTCCAAGATTAGGAACACTGGACTTCGAAGGAATCGATGGGTGTAAACTGAGTGAAGAGTATACACTCAGAATCTATTTCCTGCACTGTTGCTGGCTCGGACAAGGATCATTGAAGTGTATAAGAACTTTTGCCACCCTAACATGGTGATGCTGTGCTCAACATGTGTTTGTAGTGGACTATGTGTGTGGTATTATGGTATTGTTGCAACCACATTTCGTGATTGTGTGGCATGTGGGTTACTGATTGATGCAACTACATGTGATCTGCCTTTGCGCTGGCTTTTAATGTCCCCATCTTGTATTTCGCTGGATTGGCTGTGCCTTCTGTGCTTTTGGGTCCCTCACATCAGCTCTAGTGGCCCCCCCCCGATCCAAAGTTCCTCCGGCGTGAAGCAACGACATGCGTGATCGATAACGCTGGGGCGCACTACCCTAGCGGATGAACCCACCCACTTACCCACCAGCATTATCTAGAGCATGTGCGTTATCCCCGTTCTTTATGGTACCTCTTTCAGCAGCTTGACTTGGGTCTGGCTTGTACTTAACGTTGGAGATCTTACGAAATTCAGGTAAACAACTAGGACATCAGGGAAAGAGATAGCATTGAATGGATGTCAGCTATGATGTGCAGGCCCTGTTGAAGCCCGAACCCTATGAACCCCAGCCCCTGTCTAAGGAGGAAATTGAGGAGAAGGACAGGCTACTGGAGTCAGGTTTCACAAACTGGAATCGCCGCGATTTCAACGCCTTTGTCCGGTCCTGCGAAAAATATGGGCGGAATGACATTGAGAACGTGGCAAAGGAAATCGAGGGCAAGACTCTGGAAGAGGTGGGAGGCATGCAAAGATTTTTTTGGAGCCAGGTGGATGCATTGCAGCTGTGACAATGCTCTTACAAGACAGGCATCCATGAAGAAGTGCATCATGCCAAATGGCAGTTCTAAGTTCATTCCTTTAAACTGGCGACTGCAAGAGTAAGAAGAAAGGGGGGTAGGGGGGGGTGGGGGCAGGGTTGTCTTACAGGCGATGACAGGCATGTATACATGCAAGTCTTGTCCATCGTTCAGATTCTTCTGCCACTGGCACTGCCTGTTCAAGAGTGTTTCCAGAACTTGAAGATCTGGCCGTTATAGGTATATCTCCCTCCTCCACGCCCATCGTGTCATGAGCCATATCCCCATCGTCTGTTCAAGGGGCAAATGCAGATTCCCAGGTGAATTGAGATCTGTGGCCTCCCAACAGGTGAAGGAGTATTCAGAAGTGTTTTGGAGGAGGGTAAAGGAGCTGAATGAGTGGGAGCGGATTGTGAAGAACATAGAGCGTGGAGAGCAGAAGATAAGGAGGCAGGCTGACATCATGAAGGCGCTGGCTGCCAAACTGGACAGGTGCATGCGGGCCCCTGGATGTCTATCAGCACATCACCGAACCATTCAATCAAACTATGTTCCATTGGCATGATGCATAACTATCATCGTTCATGGCACCTGCAGTGCTGTGAATGCAGTGAGCCTCACCTGCTGCAGAGAGTGCTCCTGGTTTAAATTCTCACTGCAAATATTCTCTTCTGAATGGAAGGTAGAACATGCCATGTGGTGGTGAACCCCACTGTGAGCAAGAAAGTATGTGGGAGTCCATGCTATGCGCCCCCCAGGGTTAGCAATACTCAAAAATGTGCCCCAGAGTGATCTTCTCTGTGTGGGCCTCTTCGAGGGGCAGAATGTGAGCTGTGAGTATTTGGACAAGTGAACAGACACTCCTCACACGCTGATTGCCATGCAAGGAGCAATGTGAAAGTTGGCCAACAGTCTACAGATTTTACTCATCTGTGTATCAAACGGAACAGTGTATTACCCATGCCTATCCAAAACCTTGGCCCTTGGATGGGGGGTGAACCTGAACTGTTACGTGCGATGCACTACCCACAAAGTAATATTCTGTGTTGGATACAAAACAACACACAGTTCCACGTTTGTTGATCCAGGTATAAGAACCCATGGCTGGAGCTCAAAATCCAGTATGGCGCCAACAAGGGCAAAGCCTATACGGAGGAGGAGGACCGATTCATCGTGTGCATGATCAACCAGCTGGGCTATGGAGCATGGGATGAGCTCAAGTCTGAGCTGCGCAAGAACTGGCGCTTCCGGTGAGACTGGGCTTAGCTGCACTTCGATTGTCTTTGCAGAAAATGCCACTTTCCCTGCTTTCCACGTAGTCTTTGCAAACTGTTGCTTCGTCTCTCCTTTGCCGCTGCCGATGCCCATCACTGAACGATGTTGGAGCCCCCCCTCAGCTTTTTTCGCTGCATCTCAGGTTTGACTGGTTTTTCAAGAGCCGAACGCCACAGGAGCTGGCACGGCGCTGTGACACGCTCATACGTCTCATTGAGCGCGAGAACGAGGAGCTGGAGGCGGCGGAACGGGAGGAGAGGAAGAAAGCGAGCAGCAAGCGGGGGGGAAGCTCCAGGGGTGGCAGCGACAGCATGGGCAGTTCCAAGAAGCGAAGAGTGCAGGGCAGCATGGGAGGGTCTGCAAAGAAACCAAAATAAACCGCAATGGAAAAACCCCAAGTGAATTGTGCAGTCAGGTGGGGTGTAGTGCAGGAAATGCAGAGAAGTGCAGTGAAGCACAAATGGAGCAGAATACAATGTAGTTAGACGCTGTTTGAATATCGTGGAGCCAGGATGGACGCGCAGCGGTTTGTGCTTTGGAGAGGGCGCTGGCCCTTCTCGGACATGTGCATCGCAAAGCAGAGGGCTGGACAAGCTGTGTTACTGCTTGTGTTGGTAAGAACTGTGTGTGAGTACATTATCCTGAAGGGTTGCTGTGAAACGATGGGCATCTGCAGTCCCCCTTGGCCGGTCTGGGCAGGCGCAGCTAGGAGTGGCCTTAGAGTGGCTTGGAGTGACTGATCCGGGGAAAATGGTGTAGGGACGGTGGGTGTCCTTGTGGGTGTCCCTGCGGACGGAAAGTTGATATCTCTTGTCATAGTGTGGAGGCTTGATTTGGAGGTGTCCAAACGGATTGGGAATGTGGAGCGGGGTGGAGCTTGGAGGTTATCCGCATCCCAACGAAGTGAATGCTGTCAAACGCGTCCGTGCTGGTCCATCTCCCACTGGGCGCAAGTGCGCGGGACTTTTGGTGGATTGCTGACATTCTTTCGTCCCTGTCTGCATTTCTAGAAGACTGCGCCAGACCGTGACGTTCCCGAGCGAGAGTTTCTTCGCCATGGTGGTGAGGATGACTGCTAGTCTCTGTGTGCTGTGGGCATGCAGCCAAGGTCGCCCGCGGAGCAGCGGACATCAGATATGGACAGCCAGGTTGAACAAGGCTTCCACCGTTCTTGTTTCTTTTTCCGGTTTCTTTCTCTAGCTTCGTGTCTTCCTTCCCTCATTTCCCCGCTTCGGCCTTTTCTTCTTTCGCTTGGGTGGATTGCGTGCCTCTCAGTTGTACAGTTGGAGTTGAACGCCTGAGGTTGAGCGCAGAGGTGTTGTTGTCTTACTGGCAGTCGGGCAGTTTTGGCGGGAAGAGGGGCAAAGGCTCCATTTTGATTCGCGGGTCCGCTGGCATTGGACGCTCGGCTTCTGAGGGATGCGGCGCCCCGTCGCATTTTCAATTGTGAATTTCGTTTATTTTATGTGGGGCAGCTGACACGGGGTGTAAAGTACATGGAAACGCTGAGGTGCTCCTCTCCGTGGCGAGCATGGCGTGTTTCTGACGAGGCGGCCGATATCTGAGCATATGAGCATCTAAGCATGTGGCCATGCCACAAGCTGGTGGAAGGATTGAAGACACGCACATTGTGACAAGCATCGCAGTATAGTTTGCGCCCAAATGCGCATGTCTTATAAGGTCCCATGTCGATTCTTGTCTGATGGCTTTGCCTTGCTGCTGATATTTCAGGAGAGCCCTTCGCTTTCATGGCTGCTTGCATTATTTTGTCATTCTGTGGATGGCATCACCGCATTTGAAGTATCCAATGCCACACGAGGCAACCTTAAAATCATATGTAGCTTAAACTAAAACACAGCTAGTATGCTCTCAACACAGTGTGCTTTAGGAAACATTTTCGCTGGCCATTGTGGAATCTGCACCGGATCTGAATGACAGCAGAGGGACAGCATTCAGATATTCTTCGCAAGGCGCTTACCGCTTTCTTTATTTTGTGATGTTCTGAATGCAAAACCACCTATTGTTGAAGATCAGTTTTGCCCTGAGGGTATCTAGCAGTAGGAGGACATTGTTAATATCAACGCCGGAAGTTGTAGGAATTCCTAACCAATTTACAGAAACAGCGAAGAAAGGACCTGCACATTGTACAGAAAGGACAGATCGCTCCCAGGCAGCCCATCACTTTTGAAGCCCGCAATTCCCTTTTTCGTCGCACAACAAACCAGCAGTCACTGGCCTTGCGCCAACAGCTCCAACCCCTGTGCTCCCTTTTGGCTGTGATCTCAGATGTGCCCACCTGGTGTATCAGTCCAGTGTGTTTCTCTCGCTCTCCCTCCGTGACTACCCTGCGACTGCTTCCACGCACGATTCTTCGTCCTGACCACCTTTCCGTATTTGCAGCAACTGACTGATTGGTTGCACCGCGGAGGCGATGCATATTCCTCAGGGGCCCACAAACGGCTGGGCTGCGCAGATGCCGTTAAAAACTTGGGTCCCGACACCTGGTTTGCGCCACCCGAACGCCCCGAAATGTGTAAATATTTTATGTGCAAATACATATAATGTGTAAATACACATTTCCCCGAATGTGGAACGGAACTGCACCGCATGACGCACTTCGGCGGCATGATCCGCGCCAATTGAACAATCACGAATGCGAGAAAAAAACTGTCCGACACAGCCAGTCCACTGCCAGCGCCCGCCGGGGCTGACTAGTTTTCTGACCAATCAGGCCGTCATGGACCGCAGGAACTCGCTGGCCACCGCCCTGCCCCGCGTGTTGACGGCCAGCTTCAGCCTGCTTATCTCGGCGTCCATGTCGGCCACCAGGCCGCATATGAACTCCTGCAGGCCCCGCCTGCTCATGCGCAGGCAGTGCGCGTCGGTAATGAGGAAGCTGATGTCGTAGTCCTCCACTGGCACGCGCCTCAGGATCTCGAAGCTCTCGGCGCGCTGCATGAGGAAGCGCATGTACATGCGCACCAGGATCTGCTCCAGGGCGTCTGACTGCTTGATCTGGCAAGGACGCGTCCGCGTGTTGAGGGTGGCTCACTGGACAATGCGGCCGGAAAACATGCACTGCCATGTGGTCCTGCTAATTGAAAAGGCTGAATGCGGCATGTACCCGCTGATAGCAGGCAGTGCGCTTCTAAATTGACGTGTTATTGAAACAAAATGGACAAGGAACGAAAAAGGCGGAAGTGAACATTTTTGAACGATTTTCGTTGATCATCTTGTACTATTGAAATGCCAGAGTCGCCCGTCGCGTTGCATCGGGGAAGCAATGCTTCTGTTTGGAACCATGCTCAGAAAAGTTTCAAAACGAGTTTGGCGTACACCGCGATGATGGAGAGTCGGGGTGCGCAAGGCACCACTGCTCCTCGGATCAACGGCTGCATAATTCCTTTGTTTAGGCATCGAATTGCGCCTTTCAAACAACAACGGTACAACGAAGCACTAGCAAGCAGTAACCCGCGAAAAAGGCCCTCTGATTTCAGCTGCAAACCCAACCAGCACTGTCCGCAATTTCGCCCAATTTAGGCAGTTTGCATTTGTGTTCATATCTTAAATAATCGCGGATTGCTTTAAATGTGTTGAAATGGGTCCAAATAGCGTTATCTTACCAGTGGTTTGTGCACCATTCCTCAGCAATGGTGGTCAGCACGGTCTTCCAGGAAGGACTGCATTCACCTCATTGATTTACAGCGAGACCCAGAGCTGGCGTGGGCGTGTGGAGAGGCATATTTTCATGTTGGCAAAAGACTTCGTCGGCGCAGAATTCGCCCCGCGATGCTGCGCTGTTGCTGTTCAACGGTCCTGGAGTCTGAGATTTAGAGATGCTGCATCGCCAGGATTGAGGCAATCTAATACTGATTTTCCTTGTATAAGGGGATGGGGCATCGCAAGACGTCAGCGGCACGAAAAACAATCGTGGCTGAGGCAGGGTAATACACAATGGATGCGGATGTGTGATGGGTTTTGGATGTGTCCATTTGTTTAGCCGATACATGGTAGTCGATTAGCCAAATCAGTACTTTCTCTCAGAGAAGCCTATCCACTATTATGGGGATTTCACTCATCCTCTCCAGTAAAGATTATTGTACCATGGTAAATTATAGTTGCATACTAAACTGGTGTGGTGAACCAAGTTAACATTAGCTTGAGGAAAGGATTCCAACGATGCCTACTGCATTTTTCAGAGCGAATGCGAGCGACTGCAACATCGGAGTTCATGTTTCCACAAGGAGTCCATTCCGGTCAGCACAAGACGTCACTCCGGCGCTGCCTCCTCACATAAATTGACGAGACATCGGTAAAATGTCCCGACGTTTCCCCTGGACAAAACCGCATCTCGTCCATTGCACACGGTCCGAAGGACAGCCGCCAACGGTGTCAACCGGGACCAATTCCCGACGTCGCTTCGCCCATCGCCAACATTCCTCCGCGACAGAAACCAGCCCCCCCCCCCCCCCTCTTTCCCTTCCCAATTTCAGATTCTCCCCGCCATTTTAGGGATCCCGCCCCACCCCAAGCTTGTACATCGCCCCGGCTACCTTGACGCTGACCCTCACGGAGTTTATGGCGCCCTCGATGAGCACCCTCGCGCCGTCGCTGCGCGCCACCGTCACGGGCTCCAGCAGCAGCTCCCCGCTGCTCTGGTACTCCACCTCAGGCTTGTTGTGGCGCTCGACGTCCTGGCAGGGGAATCCCCGCACGCACAGCGCAGGGCCCAGGGCCTCCCGCAGGGCGTCGATGTACTGGCGGTGGGACAGCGCCATGGGCCGAGCGACACGGTGGAGGACGGGGCGCAACGCTGGGCAGAGGCGGTTGGGCATGTATGGATCGCGAACCGCGGGCGCGTTTAATTTATATAACGTCAATTATTGGGGGCCTAATTAATTAAACGTGCAATATTGCAGAGAGGCGCCAGCTCGGCACAGCCCCGCATTGGGGCAGCATTTTGCGCATATGTACACGCACAATATTCCGTGAGAATATAGGTGTTCCGTGCGGGAATATCAATTCGTGTGGACTATGTCATCCCATTATTGCCGAAGGCATTTTCGTTGTCGCACCACCGTGCTTCCCAGTGACGACTAGCTTGTTTCCTTGACCTGCAGTTCGTCTAGGCGCAATGCAGAAAGATTAGGAAAATTTGGGTGGCGATCATTGGGCAACGCCGAGGAGTAAGGCGCTTCAAAACGGAAGCTACACTACAATCTGCCATAGTATCATGGTTTGGCACTTTGTGAACTACTGGGGCAAAGCAGTGCACGAACAAATTTGATGCTGCCTCCGGGCGGGAGCAGGCGACAAGGCTTCTTCCCATGTACTGTCATCGAAAAGCACTTCTCCAAAATTAGGAATTGATGGATTCTCGACTAGCTTGTGCTGTACATTAGATGAGTAAGTCTGGGTTACTACTTTGCTCGGGAGAAATGGGAGGCGGACGGACACATCTTTGTTATGAAGTTTCCATCATGATGAATAATGGTTGGGATACCCGGGATACCACTCTTGCGTTTTACGTTTGCGTTGACACTTTGCTCGTAAAAGCGCTTCTGCCCACTCCCCCAAGTCTGTATTTACTGGGTTTGCTGAGACAGCACATGGTGACTTTGGGCCAACAGGCGAACTTCTCCAAAAGTTCAATAGCCTTCCCGTCTTCGTGCTTTGTGACAACATGGATTGGAACACAGCTGTTTTATTGCTGCTGTTGCACCAGTGGCGCCAACGCAGTAGCGCTCTTTGTTTGCCCAGTGTGTGCAGACTGGCAAAACGTTTTAGGGAGCCATCGGCAAAACGCTTTACTTCTTTTCCCTACCTTTACTAGCTTTGTTACGATTGTTCATAAACTGTTTATAGATAAGTTAGCACAACTTTTGATGACACATATTTTAATTAAATGTGTAGCAAATTTGTTACAAATAAATGTGTTAGCACTTGTGCTGGTGTAGTATGTCCTGTCTTTGCCATTTACTGTGGCAACACATGTAGATAGCTCGGAAACAGTGGAGCCCCTGTGTGACAACCATGTTGTCAGAGAATATAGCAGGCTATCGGGAAAGCCAATCCAAGCTTAGTTTTACGGTGTAACACAAGGTGTATTTACGATTATTTGGATGTAAAAATACATAAATACAGGTCCTGTGTTCATTAGGACAGTATATCCAGATTCGTCGAGTCCGAAAGTTGGCAGCCAGAGGCTCTGGAGTGGGCAGAAAGCCAACCTTTTGTTCGACGACGCCGTTGCCTTTACCGAGGGCAAGGTGGACGCTGTGTTGCCGGTGCTCGATGTCTGCGACTTCACCATGTAACCTGAATGTCTCAAAGAGCCGTAAAACTACGTAGATGCAGCCGTCGAAAACCGTTTCTATGTGGAGCGTTTTTATGTGCAGAAACGTGAACGTAAGAGTGGTGCCACAAACGCAAAGACCAAGCCAGCGCCGCACTTGTGGATTCGGCGTTTTCCTGGCCAGCGTCCGACTTCTTCTGAAGATGCGGGGCCACTGCTTCGCCATGTGCTCCGAGAAACATAACAATAGTGGGTTAGTTCGCGCACAGCCCAAGCCCAAGCACGAATGAGATCTGGCTGTATGCCGGTGGACCAAAAGCTACTCGCCGGCAACGGTGCAACTCCCAACGCAAGTCGGTTCTGCAAAATGCACGCCTGACCAAGCGCTCACCTGTCCCACTCCACAGAACAAAACACCTGCTGTCGCTGAATATCTCAAATAACTCAATTGATTACAAACAACTCGACTGGTTAAAGGAGCGCAAGCATCATCATCATCATCATCTTTTACAGTACAAGGCAATGAGGTAGCAATGAGGAGCGCAAGTACACCGTTATCTCCCCCAAGACGGTCAAAGTATCCAACGGAAACCCTACAACCGTCCCTAGGCGGGTACCCGGCGGGAACCTGCAGCGGTGCCAGGCTGTAGCTGACGCCCCGCACTTATTCCCCCCCCCCGCATCTGGCCCCCGCCTTTCCCTTGATACGCACGCAGCCGCCCCATCGCCCCCCCACCGCCCGAGACGCGCCAAGCGCTCCCACAACACAGGTACTGCGCTTTCGGCCCCTCGAGTCGGATCCCAGCCGCGGCCCTCCCCCGCCCCTCCTGCCTGGCGGAAGGGCCAGACGGGAATCTCTCCGGCCCTTCGCGCGGGCCGCACCGATCGGGCGATCCCGCCAGCCGCCGGTTCCGTCCCCCCCGGCCGCGTCGCAGACGGAGCGCTCGTCCGTCCGTCACGGCGATTGTTTCCGAAGGACGCGGGTCGATTCGAGTTCCGAGGCTCACGGCTCGGGGCGCGGTGCGGGGGTGGAGAGCGCCAGATATCAACCTGTTCGTGACTGTGCTCGCAGGCCGAGCCGGCGTTTGCAGCTGCCGGAGGACGCGAGCGCGCCAGGAGAGCGTGGAGATGGAGTGACCGACCCGGCGGAAACCCCGCTCTGCAGAATGGTTTTCCGCGCGGAGCACACACGGTGAGGTGCAGCCATTGCGTCGCACCGAAAACGCCGCCGTGACCGCGTTGGGCTGCTGCATGTTTTTGTGAGCCGGTGGCGCGAGGTGGGGGCCAGCCGCGCTGGACTCGCGTGGTCGGGGGATCCCGCTGTGGAGGGAGGGCCCGGTGGGGATCCAGCTGCCCGGCGGCTCCGAATGGCCATCACCGGTGTGTCCTAACCCATTTGGGGGCGGGGTCGTTCTTCCTTCTTCCTCTTCCGTTCCTGCGCACCGCCAGCGGCGCAGATTCCGGTCGTGGGGCCTCCCTTTTGTGGTGGTGGGTGGGGTGGGGGGGTGAGGTGGGTGGTGAGGAGGGACATCCCGTTCCCTCTGCACGTGTCTCAGAAACGAAGCCAATCGGAGGGAGTACTGTAGGAACGGCAAGTTTGGCCGTCGTTTGAGGGTACAAGCCCAGTGCCACTCATGCAGAGGCTGTGCACCGGCATGGGGTCGCTGTTCCTCTGTTTTCTTCTGTGTTCATTGTTTTATTCTCATTGTTCTGTTTGCTCCTGGTGTTGGCGACTGGACTAACCGCGATGGGGATGACAACAGCCACTCCTCCACGTGGCGTTTACAGTCCCTCCAGAATGGCGAACAGTGAAGTGAGCACTACCCCATCGCCTTGGTTGAATGATTGATTGATTGAAGCTCGGCCTCCTGAGTGGGACGCATTCAGGCTGGGCTGACGTATTTGGGGCTGCCTTGGGCCAGGCACTCTTGCAGGCTACTGGGGCATGCCATTGAGGGGCAGCAACTACAACAAATCCAACAACAGCGACGACAACGATTACGAAGACAGGCATTAGCACAACAATTACAACGAGAGAGGTTAACATAGAGGAGAGCAGGGAGACTCGTCATTGACCACCGCTGGGTGATTGCCAACAGTGCGATTTTTGGAAGAAGCCTGTTGGTGAATCGCGGATCGGTGGGTGCTTTGGACTGCGCTGATTCCCCAACTGGTGCGGAATCGGCAATCGCGGCAGGTGTTTCTGAAGGAAGCAAGATGATGCACCACAAAAGGGTCCACCACCTGAGCGAGGCCTCAGGGGAGGAGGCCGGCTGGGTGGAGGGCATCACAGGGCTGACAGAGGAAAGCCCAGCTACTGGGCTGCTCACAATGGACGACGTGTCCAGGAAGGACCGCGCCAGCGCATTGGTGGGTTGGTTGCCTGCTGCCATGCCTGTGCCCCACTTCACAGTTATCTTTAACGGTCTCTGCATTGATCTTGTGCTCCTATCTGCTCATGGGGATGCAGAACTGGGGAGGCAGAATGCTGGACTTGCTTGCCAATGGATTTGCACAGCAATTGTGTGTATTTACATATGTGTTGAACTGCTGCGGGCATGGAGAACTGCAAGTGTAGGCAAAAGGGGAGAAGAGAGGTGTGCTCCACCCCAGCAATGTACCGGTGGCAGGGCTGTCGGTTTATCTGATTTACATGGTGCTCATGGATCCTATCCAAAAGAAATTTTGCCGCACCTAATCCCAGACTTCTACGAGCTTCCAAAGCCACACTGCAGACCGGCCTGATGACACCCTTTGTACTGTGCGTTCTTTGCAATTCCTTTCCAGCACCCCAATGCCACATGCTCCTTTCCTTGCAGGCAGCAAGGAGCGCTGTCGTCAATGGGCTGGCCTCTCTGGGTCTGAGTGAGGACTTCCAGACCCGTCTGGAACATGCAATAGAGGTCATGTACAGCGAGGTCAGTGCACAAAGCAGTGCCTTGGGGTTGGTGGCCACTCAAGTCCTGAGCACATGTTGTGCGGTTTGGAGGTCTATGTGTCTTTTTTCACAGCATGTCACAGAGACTCACACCAACAATTGAAAGACAGTTCATTTGGATTGCATGGCAATGCATGGCAGTGCATTGCAAAATCTTCTTTGGTCTTCAACTGTTCATTTGACCTGTTTGTGTCTACGCTTGACAACTTGCTTGTGGCACAGCAACATTGTGCACGAGTGCTTGTGCATTGGCATGCCTGTATGCACAGTAGGAGACAGGCCACGGAGGTGACAATCCTTGGAAACTCATGCAGCTACCCATATGCCACAGGATTTAATTCCGCACTTATCTCGGTGACAGCTGGACAGCAGCTTATGAGCATTCCAATGGCACTATCCATGTCGATTCTTTGGTGAGTTGTGCAAGGGTGTGGATGAAATTCAGGCGCCAGCCCTAAGCACATCCTGAGCACATTCGCTTCATCTGTACTGTTGAGAATTAAATATACACTGCTTCTCATGCTGACCAGCTGGAGTATGTTGGGGAGTCATCACTGGAGGTGGGCACCCCTGGCCCTTGGGGATTCGCCATGACAGACCCAGGCAACCTTGAAGTCGCTCTGGAGCAGCTGGGGAAGGCCGCAGCTGAGAGGCAGGCAGACCTCACCATCCTCAGGAAAAGGACACTGGATGTGCCTGCCGAGCAGGAAGATGAGGGCACAGGTGTGTGTGACTAGGTTTCCATTTGCGCATTCATGCAAGTTGCATCGCTTGTTGATCGTCTTGTTGCTGGACACAGACATGTTTTTGTGGTGGAGTCGCCCAGACACCATTGGATGCCAGTACCAGACCGCTTCATGTCTCCAGCCAATGCTGGCCAATCTTCAGACATGTCCACAGTGTCGAATCTGCTCCTGCGCATGGGCCAGGCGCTGTCCATTTTGCCCTTTGCTGGGCTCTGTGGTTGATGATTTGGATGTGACATATAATTGCACAAGCCGTGTCTTGTGCTGCTCCAAGCAGAATAAGAGGACAATTGAGATCAACACGGACTGTGTGTGGACTAGTGACGGAGTTGCATGCTTTGTGTCATGGGTGCTGCGCAGTATGGGGATGGTGCACTGCAAGCATGGGTCTGACCGTCTAGCTGACTGATTTTGTAATCGTCTTTTCCGCAGTGCCCTGCCATGTAGCAGATGTCCTGGTGCGCTGCCGTGCGGGCACCCGAGCACCATCGGAGGTGCGCGTGGCGATCATTGGTAATGTTGACAGTGGAAAGTCCACCATGGTCGGTGTGCTCACCCGCCACATCCTGGACGACGGCCGCGGCCTCGCACGCTCCCGTGTGTTCAAGCACACACACGAGGAGGCCACTGGGCGGACATCCTCCATCGGGCAGCACAACCTGGTGCTGGACAGCAAGGGTGTGATACTGAACGACCCGATGTTCAAGAACACCAACTGCGCAGACTATGTGGCCAGGGCATCAAAGGTGCAGTACGGCCTGTGCACATGGCCTCTTGCTGGCGTGATTGGCAGTGTCCCAGGCAGTTTTTGTTGTTCCAGAGTGTTGCATAGCATTTGGACTAGAGGACTGTAAGAGTACTTATGCAGGCTCCTGGCCTGACAGACGAAAAATGGACCTTATGCAACTGCACGGGAACGTGTAGGGTATGCTATTCCCAAGAGAATGATCGTGTGGTCCCAGGTATGACATGAAAGTTGAGAAGTAGAAAGTAAAATGTTGGTTTGATCTGGTTGCCATGAGGATCAACTTCCAACAGTGCTGCGCATACTGCACTGTGCCACGGTTGCACACGTCAGGCATACCCAGATTGCTGTTTCGAGCTGCTGAACAACTTGCGCACCTGTGTGGCTGACATTGACCCATGGACAGGTTCTGACTCTGGTGGACCTGGCTGGCCATGAGCGCTACTTCAAGACCACAGCATACGGCCTCACTGGCCACCTGCCCGACTATGGCTGTGTGATCATCGGTGCCAATGCTGGGGTGATCGGGATGTGCAAGGAGCACCTGGGCGTGGCCCTTGCGCTCAAGGTGCCGGTGTTCTTCGTCGTCACAAAAGTCGACATCTGCCCGGAACACATTCTGAAGAACACCATGCAGGTAGTCACAACACGCGAGGCACACGGATCGAGCGATAAATTGTTTCCATTTGTCTGTTCCCTTGTGCTTTGTCTTTGAGCATACTGGTGCCACCCCCCTGGAGATTTTATTCACATGGTGTGAGCAGAAGACTGATGTGCGGATGATTGTGTGGAATTTAGTGATCACTGTGGGACTTGGCTTTGGATGGTTGGTTGTTGCAAGGCGCTGGTAGTTGCATTGAGCTTGCGAAAGCTGTCTGGTCCATGGTGTCCAATTCCCCTGTATTTTTGTTTGGCTTGGGTTTAGCAATCTATCATCAAACGTGATGCATATATTGAATGCTGCCATGCTGTGCACAGATGCTTTGGGTCCTGCAGTCCTTGCTTGAGCAAATGAATAGCAGTTGTAGCTGCTGTAATTGTGGTCATTGCTGTTTTGAATCGTTGTTTCATGCTACTTTTGTTACAGAATTGTAGGAGGGAGCATCAGCCTCTCTAGTCGAAACGCCCCACAGTCGAGTTTCGTTTTGCTTCCTTCAGCCTTTGCTCTTCCCCAACATCTTGTGTTTTGTCCTTGGCGTGTGGGACCAAAGGAATCAAAGCCAAAACCTCCACCGACTGGTGTCTGCCTGCCTTGTGTACTGTTCCATCCAGAGAAAGTGGCATGAAAGCGTTGTTCTCTTCCTGGAGAGTATGGTTTTGCAAAAGGAGCAGTTGCCGTGCTGGCACTCACATCTGTGGATTGCATCCAGAGCCTGACCACCATCCTGAGGAAGCCTGGTGTGAAGAAGAAGCCCATCATTGTGCGCAGTGAGGCCGATGTGCTGCTCTGCGCCAAGAATATCATGGCTGACAGCCTGGCGCCCATCTTTCTAACCTCAGCAGTCACTGGCGAAGGCCTGGACCTTGTGCGCATGTTCTTTAACCTGCTGCCGCAGCGACAGCACTGGGCTGACAAGTGGAACGACGCTGTGGAGTTCATCATCGACGAGACTTTTGGGGTGCCAGGCGTGGGGACTGTTGTTGCAGGTGTGGACTTCTTTTCGGCTTGTGCTAGTAAGCAAGCACCCACAGCAGAAGGTCTCCTGCACTGTGTGTGTATAAAGTGTGTTTTGAGAACCAGGATGCGGCTCATACAGTGGAGCACCCCTTATTACGCAAGCATGCAGTGGGCCATGTTGGGCTTTTCATTGCTGTAGATCCACCGTGGACAGAAGCAAGAGGTGATGTGTGTTTGTGAGCCCCAGAATGCAAGCCATTTGCTATTCTTGGTTCTTTTCCTTAGCATTGCAGAGTACGCTACATCACTTTGAAGAGTCCTTCGCGGCACCTGCTGCTCAGAACCTGGAGAATGTCATGGCATTGAAGAGTGAGCTATGTCTTGGCATCGTCCCAACAGATGCACAGACAGTACATTGTCGTATTTTGATCGATTGATCAATGCTGCTTGTGCTTATGGGATCTGTATTCCACCTCGTGTAGGTACTGTTAAGCGAGGCATAATTGGCGTCAACTCCACTCTCCTGCTTGGACCTGACATCGGAGATGCATCCTTCAAACCAACGGCCATCAAGAGCATACACTACAAGAGACTGACAGTCAGCCAGGTACCCACCATGTATGCCAGCATCCAGTGTGTCCAATGAATTGTTGGTGCAAGTTACAGACCATATTGCTGTACTCTTCTATTGGACTGGACAGTCGGTGACGATTACTGCGGAGCCGTAAAACTGCATGAACAAGACAGCAAACAGAATGAGTCCTCACTCCCAATGCAAGGCATTCCAGTTTGCAGCTGGCCCGCGGCTCTCAAGTCACATCTTCAACCCAAGGACCGAGGCTGTGGAGCTCACTTTTCCTTGTGCTGTCATCAGGTGGTTGCTGGCCAAACTGCAGCACTGGCATTGAAGAAGGTGAAGCGTGGTCAGGTTAGGAAGGGGATGGTGCTTGTGGGGATGCAGCTAAAGCCAAAGGCCACCTGGGAGTTTGACGCAGACATCGCCATTCTCACTCATTCCACCACCATTCAGCCCCGCTACCAGGTGAGCGTGCAGCTTGCAGAACAGCAGCTGTTGTGTCCCCCATCGCTGCCTGCTGGATGCACAAAATGTGCTCAGAATCAGGCTTGTAACCCTCGACAACTATTTGGTCCTAATGGGTACACGACCTGTCCTTTGTTTGCATAGTGACTCATTTGTCGATTCGTTTCAGTGTTTAGCTGCGGTTCTCTTTTACAGAGCACATAGCCTGGGTGCAGCCTGACAGCAACAGTGGACGCTGGTTTGTCCTTTGCATAGGAGTGTACTTGTTCCCTTGTACATCCTATGCACACCTTCTGGAGGTGGCCTGAAGGATTTCTTTGTTGCTGACCAAGGGCACAATTATCCTTTGTGCTGTGAGAAACCAAACTCGATCACCTCATCCAAAGATAAGGATTGGACCACAGCAATAGACCTGAATCGGTGCATCACTAACAGAAGCAGCCAACCTGCTGCAACTGTTTGCCTGTCTGGCATGCTGCCACAGCTTGCCAGGCCCACATGGTATTCTGGTTGGAATCCAGAAGGCACAACAACGAATGCTGCTCCTGAATCCTGCCTGTCGTTGGGTGCAATTGTGCCGTTTGATCCACATCGTCAGCTCAAAGGAAATAGCTGCACAGCTTGCAGTGCTCGGCTCACCTGCGGCACTTGATGCGCAACGGCAGGAGCGGCTCTGCTTCACTTGGCTGACTCGTTGCATGCTTTGCTGTGCCAGGCCGTGATCCATTGCGAGATTGTGAAGCAGTCCGCCAAGGTGGTTGCCATGGACAGGGAGCGCCTGAGGTCAGGCGACCGCGCTGTCGTGCGCTTCCGTTTCCTACAGCGGCCTGAGTACCTGACTCCAGGCTCTCGGTTCGTTTTCAGAGAGGGGCGCACCAAGGGCATAGGCGTCATCATCGGCGTGGAGGGAGACCAATGAGCACTTGCAAATGCCCCTGCGGGTGGATGTGCTGTGCCAGTGGCGTGCTTCAGCCAGGGGAGCGACAGTTCATTCCTCCGGCAGTTTACTGCTGTGGTGCACGAGTCGATCGGAATGGGCTGGCCGATCCAGATTGGTGCACCCAAACATGCTAGGAGTTGGTGGTTTGGTTCGTTTCCTTGAAGACATGCTCTCTGACCCCATGCATAAGCTGCAAGCGTTGGTTTTGGTGACATGCGTGAGACCTGTGGGTGTCATAGGCATTGGTGGCAAAGGATGTTCCCCATTCTCTGGGATTGTAGACATGTTGTATATTCGAGTTTTGTCTCCCTGTTGTCTTGTACAAGACATGTCATATGTGCTGTGGTTGATGAAACCCATTCCATAGTTTTGGCCCCGGATTGTTGACTGGGAAGTTTCGTTGCTCCCGGTGATACAGTGCTGCATCAATCTGCAAGCAGCAAATTGGATTCGGGGCTTTTGGTCACCCATTCAAAATGGTTTGGGGAGGTGCTGGACGCCCAGAGAGTGCTTCAGGGGGGCGTCTGGGCTGTGGGACTGCTGAGTTGAGATTTCAGAGTTCTATGTGCGGGCATTCAATTTCCCTTTGCTGCGTTATATTTCTCTTTTGCATAGGGGGAGGCTCACACTGCTGAGTCACATGCGGCATGTGCTCCACAGATGGATGTTGAAGGTGTATCAAAGGTTAAACTGGGGAGTAAAATGGGAAGATGGGGAGTACAATGGGAGATTGACTGGGAAAGATTTGGACGAATTAGTTCTGTCGTGATCGCACTCCCGGTGCCAGTGCCACCTGACAGGATGGCACACTGCGTGCTGTGAAGGCTGGACGCGGCATTGTAAGGCTATTGCTCATCTGTTGCCCTGATCGCGCCTGCAGTGAGTAGGTACTCTCTGAAATGCTTCCAGGCCGTCGCCGAGGCATATCGTCGCGTATGGCTCACAACGTCCATTTGCTTTTAATAGCATCCCTATCTGTCGGTGCTGTTGCGCCGGCGGCGCTATGCATGAACGGTTTTCATTTGTTGCGGTGCCACCTTACTAAGGCTGCATTTGCCAAATAGCACCGGTGCTACTGGTCCTCTGCGCATCCATAATGTTGGGTGTCATTGCTGTGCCGAATAGCATCAGGGCACCACTGCAATGTTCTGCGCAAATAGCATCGGGTGCTATTCTGGGGTGCTATTTGGCCTCGAGCGGTGTTATTCGAGGCTCAAATGGCACCACTCGAGGCCGAATAGCATCCGGGTGCTATTGCTCCTCCAGCTGTTAAATGATAGTGTTAGACGTGAAGTGCTATTCAGCTGACCTAATAACACTACTGGTGCCATAGCACCGACCGATGAAGATGCTCGCGCAGATGTGTATACCAGTGATACTTCGTACATACGATTATACGAAGTATTATGCAAGTGATATGTCATAATGCCGCTGGTCACTCATTTTGCGACGATGGGAAACGGTGGTCCATTATTTTCGCAAATGTTACAAAACCACCGCCGTTTCGCCTGAAAGGCGACGACGGGCACAGCTCTGCACACACAGTTTGTTTCAGAATGCTCGTACGTTTCCCCTCAGCCGTGTTGATGGATGGGCGCATGGGTTGATTCATTGAATCTTGGCTGACGCGACAATTGAGGCTCTGCATCAGCTGCGCATTTTTGAAACCACTCGGTTGGATTTCTTGATGCTCTGGATCATGTCGTCGACCACGCTGCGCCCCGTCTGCAGAATTCCGCTTATCTCCTCGCGAGACTCCTCCAATTGGACTTTGCACAGCTGCAGCATGACCACATTTGGGCACATCAGCGCCCACGCAAGTGAGCGAAGGGCCGTTCCAGTGCGGTGGCGATGTTTTGGGTGTAGAGTCATCGAATTCTGCATCGCATACCGAACGGAAGAGGCAGACAAGGTGGCACACCTTCCACACCCACACCAGACTGGACCAACATCGAACCTCAACGTGTGCGCTGCACCTTCTTCCAGTTGCCGTGCTGTACCTGTATTCTAAATAGCATCATGGCAACATGCTCTTGTGACAAATTGAACTGGACACCCGCACCCGCAGCTGGAGAGTGTCATGCCCGGCACATTTGCAGCATACTGATACAGGCAGTTAAGCCTGTGACCTCACATGAGCACCCGGCTCGACTTTTCTGGATTGTTGTCCTGTTGGACTGTTGGATTGCTGAATTGTGGATGCAAGGGCATCGACATTTTAATATATCGACGCAGCTATCACTTCTTGATCATTTCTTGCCATCAGATGAATGTAGACACATGGAGTACGCTTGCAATGTTGAGTGTGCCAGTGTCTGCCTGGGATTCCCGTTTCCAAAGCGTATCTTGACACACAGGATCTGCCTCTGCTTCCCATGCAGGCATCTACAAGTGTAGATGTTCAACAGGGCTTTACGCTCACACTGTTAGCTCTCTTGTGAAAACGCAGACTCTGGCAGTATGGGTTGTGGCATCAGGGTAACCAACTGCTAATTATCTGAACACGCTGAGCAGGACAGCTAAAGCACTGGTTGGATGTCCATTGATGTGGCCACGCAACAGCATCGGCCCTACCTTGAGACCCTTATTGATCTCCACGATACTCTCCTGCGACTTGACAAGTCTTGGAATCACCTTGCGGACGTCTTCCTGCAAACAATCCAGTGGGTTGCGCACAGCTGCACCTGAAACTCTCTTTGCACTGATTTGTTAAATCCTTATGGAGCATCGTGCTTGTACCAACAGCACAGTGAAGCGCATTGTTCCCAGAGTGTTCGGACCTCCCTCTCACCACTGAGCAACCACAAGGCTGAGCCAACCCCATCCCAACATTGGTGCCCAATTGTCACGTCCACTGAATCCCACATTCGTTTAGTTGCATCGCAACCGCTGGATGTTAATGGCACATTTGCACTTTCTTCGGGATGGACAACACTTTATCCTTGGAAACGGGGGGCCTTTCATACAGTAGGGTGCAGCTGTTGCCGCCCAGTACTTGAGGAACCAAGGAAATGCGAAGAAAGGATCTACCATGAGGCAAGAGGACGGCCGTCGCTCGTGCTCAGTTCATTGGTAGAGGAAAAGATGCATAGAGAACGAGCCAGTCTGTACCCAGGAGAGGTGCCTAGCCAATGAACCTGGCGCACGAGGGATCTGTGGGCGGTTGTCGAGTACCGGCGCCCCGGCTAATGGGCACTGGACCTGCCAGGGTAACAAGTCAGGAGATGTTTGAGACAGACCCTATAAGTGTTGGGGCGCACTGGAGACACAGGGTGAAGACACTGGCGAGAATTCGAGCATGGCATGGAGGCGAAACGGCTAAAGTCGAGACGCCACGGTGCTTGTTCGAAATGAATGAATCCCAGGGCCGGAGACAACATCTGGAATGCGGTGTTTGCTATTTGGAGCGGCACAAAATCAACGTTTAGAACAGCGACAACAAGCACTCTTGTGGAATTGCAGCAGCTTGCACTCCTGTTAGGTGGCACGAGGTCCACAGCTTTCCGTTGAGGTGCGTGTGGGACCTAGACTTGTTGACTGTGTTGCAGTGTTGTGGACTCATAAAGAGAACAACGGTGGACAGCACTCTCTGCGGACTCGCCACTCCGACAATCTCTTTGCTCTTGTGTGCCGCCAAGCCCTTTTCCCCAGGGCTCCTCCCAAAGCGCGTTGGGCCGAAGGTGGCACAGCGGGATCGATACCTCCCATCGCTTGCCAATCAACGGCAAATCCTCGGCAACAGCACCGCACCGCAGCAGACACTGGACACTCTTCACAGCTGGGGCGCGCGCGCTGGACGCAGACATGAAGCTTTGTTGGTGTAGCAAATCCGACACCAACGAACGACACAACAACACCGCAATGGAACAGAGCAAGAACGCGTCGCACAACCCGCCGCGCGCCCACCGTCACGTGGTGCAGCGTGTTGACCGTCTCCTTGGCAAGTTGCCGCTCCAGCAGCTCCAGCACGTTGCTGCAGGTGGCGCCTTGCCGCAGCCCGCCGGAGTCAGTCCCCAATCCGGCAAAAACGAGATCCGACGAGAGAAGATTCGCCCAGAACAGGAGTCGAACCGCCCGAAATTCGCCCGCCCTGCCGGCGAACCCGAACTGGACCTACCTGCGGTGACGATCGCCTCGCGGCCGTGGCGATCGGCGGCGCGCCTGTAGAGCCGGTACCAGGAGCTGGACTCCGTGTCGCGGCTGGACGCCATGGGCGCGTGGACCAAGGAGCCCACAGCGCGCGGGAGCAAAGTGGGGTCGGTCTGCGCAAACGCGCAGTACAAAGAATGAAGTAAAGTACGGTTGAACTGGAGTGGAGAAGAGTACAGAAAGGTGAGTGAAAAGTGAACAACACGGACTGACGTAAAGTACACGAAGTGAAGTAAAGCACAGCTGCCGCGCGGCGCGGGGGAAAAGGAACGGGGGAGGGGGTGAGGGCGGCGGGCATGCCTTTTCAGGGAGGAAAATCAGTACGGACAGAAAAGAACAATCTTGTTATCCGAAATGGGAGTCGATTGTGAAATAAAGGTCACCGTTGAAGTAAGTTTGCGTGAAGCAGCTCCAGGCAGTTTGAAAGGGCATGTCAGAGGCGAAAATGTACTCATGAGTGTGGCCCCAGATCGAGGGCGAATCGCTGGCGAAGAGCAACACGTGGTAGGGAAACATGCCCATTTCATATGGGACCCTTTGTGGGTTTGGCAAGTTGTGGAAACTGAAAGTGTGGGGTGTGTTAATCCTCCTTTACACGACATTTGACACGTGAAAAGAAGCCCCTGCACCAAACTGGCATTATCGGGCAACGGCCCCAAGCGGATGTGTTTGCCCCCACAATGTTTGTTCGAGTGCACGTCGGGTCAACCCCAAAGTGGCGCAGGCCAGCGAATGCTAAGTGACAGGTGTGGGTGTTAGCGGAGTGTGCACACCACTCATAAGGTGGATCGCATGATGTTTGAGACCAATGGTTGCCCTGTACCAATGTGGCCGATTGGGACAGCAATCGAGTGGTGGGCAGGGGCTTATCCAGCTCCCGCAATGCATAAATTCCAGCTGCCAGTTGGCCTACAAAAAACGTGTTGAGAGACCTCTTTCGTTGTTCATGCGAACTACGTTGCCATTGTGCATCGCGCCCCAGTGGCTGCGTTGGTGCTTCTTAGAAGCAAACGGGCCATGCACAGCGTTGCGCAAGGGTGCAGGTGAACATGAAGCTGATCACGCAGTATGATCTTGCTCCAGGACATGGCCATTTTAATGTGGCATGATTGAGGTGCAATGCTGATACCCCAATTGCATCGGTTTACTATGTTCAAACACAACTATTTTTGATTGAGAGTTGCTTGAATACTTTTTCCAAGTCCTTCATTGCTTTCGCCATTACACTGATGTTTGTAGTAGCTCCTGCTGTATTAAACACTGTTGCAGTACTACAACTTATACTGCTAGCGTTGTTGCTAATACTAGTGTTGCTATTATAGTACTGCCGCTATGTTGTCATTATTGAAGTAAAAAGCCTGAAACAAGAATGGGCGATTATCAGCAGTTTAGTGCTATTTGATTATGTAACTATTTGCCTGCGCCGGCCATTTGTCACCCGTTGGGCAGTTCCTGCATCCTTGCAAGGTTCAATCAAAAGAGGGTTACAAACGCAGACACGGATTAGTCACCAGTCAGTCATCAGATGGCCCCACGGTGACATCTCCAAATGCAACGTCGCTGCGCTCGGAGACATTTTTATCACTTGGCAAACAGGCAGTAAAGTCTCACAGCAATCGCTGTGGCCGCCAATGGCTGCGCAACCTCAACGGTTGCAGATTACATCTTCATGTGTTAAGGGCAGCTGCACGGTGCCAGGTTCTGAGACACGCACTGCCACACACTAGGGTGCAATGGCACCCAAAAGACGGTCAAGATTGAACGCCTTAATCCCACTTAAACACAGTTTATACTATCAACGCACCATTGGCGACATTTTATACGACTTTCTATATTACGTGTCAGCAATCTCACAGCAGAATACGGTTTGACTGACGGTTGAAGATGGCCATTACATAGCTATGTAACCCCGCTGGAAATGAAAGCGTGCGGAAAGAGCAATATGTTCGAAGTGCCGCAGCATGCAATTCACCAGTTCACTTCAAACCAATTTATTCCTGTGTGCACGTGCACAGCTCGAGAGAGCACGGTTGCACTAGCAATGCGTTTTTTTATTATCGCCAGCCTATCGATCAATCCGTCTGACAGAGGACAACAGCACACAGAGATCAGGAAGGCCCCAGCCCCGACCGCATCCCCTCCCCACCCACCCACCCACCCACCCACCCAGCGCCTCCGCCGGGCGCGGTCCAATGCGCCCAACCCTCGAGTCGCGACCCCAGCCGCAGCGCCGCCCCCGGTCCAGTCCCACCCCTCACCGCCGCCCACGCCCGCAGCGCCCGCGGGTCTCCTCCCTGTGCGACGACTGAGTCTTTGAAAGACACCGCCGAGGGCGCCAGCCGAGGGGCCGGGACGGTTCGGCGCGCCCCCTACGCGGCCCCATGGCCGACGGCGACTTCTGGAGCCTAACGCAGCAGCTGCTGCAGTCCGGCCCCGACCCTATGGTCAAGAAGCCGCGGCTGACGGAGGCCCTGCTGCGCCGCCCGCCCTTCCGCTTCCTGCACGACGTCCTGTCCGCGGTCGTCGCCAAGACGGGCTTCGCCGCCGGGCTCTACTCCGGCGAGGAGCTGGACGGGAAGGCCATCCGGGACAAGGAGGGCAAGGTGGCCTACCTGGCCAAGATGGTTGATACCGTGGGCCTGGCCCTGGGCGTCGAGGTCGCGGTCCGCCCCGCCAAAGTGGTGGCTGGCCTGGAGCCGGAGGCCACCAACGCCTTCCTGCAGATGCTCGCCAGGGCTGCCATGATGGGCAATGGGAGGGAGGCGGTGGAGCGGGTGCTCGCCGGAGAGCGCCAGGGGGGCGGCCAGCAGCGGCCGCCGTCCCAGCGCGGGAAGACGCCCCCCCGGCCTGGGTCGCAGCCCAGGAGCGAGGAGGTGGCCCAGGCGGGCCCGCAGGGGCTGGAGGAATGGGAGGGGGGCGGGAGAAGCCGAAGGGGGTCGGAGGGGGAGGCGTCCAGGAGGGGAAGCGCGGGACAGGAGGGCGGGGAGGAGGCGGACGGGGGCAGGCGCCCTGGGCAGGAGAGGGCCGGCGGCAGTCCACCCAGGAGGTCGGCCTCCGGGGGGCGGTCCTCAAGGCACGGGGAGGGGAGTGGGGAGGCCGGCGGGCGGGACGGGGCGGCGGAACCGGACCCAGGGGCGCGGCCCGAGACGGACGGAGGGGCCTCTTCCGTTGAGCAGCCGGCCGGGGCGACGAACCCTCCCGAAGATATGCCTGGCGGTGTTCCTCAGGTCGACGGCCGGCCTGCTGAGTCGGCGCGTCCCGAGGAACCGCCGCCGCAGTCGTCGACGCCGCCCAGCGCCGCCAAGGCGGCCAAACCGCCGCTGCTTCGCCGGCCCCAGAGGCCGCAGTCGGCGAAGAAGGCCCCGCCCAAACTGCCCTCCAAGGAGAGGCCTCGGCTGACGTCTCCCTCCACCAGGCTGGCGTCCCCCACGGCCCCCGTGCGCCCACCTTCCCGACCCTCCACCGCCAGCAGCAAGCCGGGTTCGTCGCAGGGATCCAGGCTGGGGCATCGAGTGCTCGGCGACGGGGCCAGG
Source organism: Ostreobium quekettii (assembly GCA_905146915.1). Taxonomy (NCBI): domain Eukaryota; kingdom Viridiplantae; phylum Chlorophyta; class Ulvophyceae; order Bryopsidales; family Ostreobiaceae; genus Ostreobium; species Ostreobium quekettii. The sequence goes on from CAJHUC010001952.1 coordinate 32,311, forward strand.
TCGGAGGATGATGATGACGAGGAGACGGTGGTGGAGATCGACGAGAGGAGAGGGTCCATGGGGGAGTCGTCCGCTGCGGCTGATTCGCAGGGCGCCCTGGTGCAGGGGATTTTGGAGGCCCGGGGAGGGGCCAAGGAGACGGAAGCCGCCGGGGGCGACGACCCTGACCCTTCCCATCAGGGCATCGTCCTGCAGAGGCGGCGACGGAAGGGCGACGACGGCGGGCGGCGCGGAAATCTGGAGAGGATGCGGGAGATGGTGCAGAAGGTGTGCCAGAGCGCGGCGCCACTGGCGCGCTGCCTGGAATTCCTGCAGGAGGGCGTGGAATCCATGGAGAAGGAGCTGAGGTTCTGGGAGGCGGAGAGGCGGGCGTACGAGGAAAAGCTGGCCCGGGCGGAGGCCCCGCTGGACGGGGCGGAGGCGCTGCAGGCGCAGATTCAGGAGGTCGAGGACAAGATCGCGCAGGCCAGGGGGCGCATACTGGGGGACAAGGCGCGGGTGTTGAGCAACCACGATGCCATCATCAAGCTGCTGAACGTGGTGTCTTCGAAGGGGAGCTAGGCGGCAAAGGAGTAGTCGACGAGCGAGTCGGAGCTTGGATCGCCAGAAGGCTCGGGGGAGAGTTGGCATGCGGCTGGGAGAGCAAAGGTGCGGGCAGATCGACGGTTGAATAGGTGTTGCTTGGGGAAGTTTGGGTCTGCTGTGGGATGGGTTGTAGTTCAGCGCGGGTGCCGTTTCCTGAGGGCCGTCGCGGGAGTGGCAGAATCTCCGGCCTGTGGAGGACTGCGTAGCGGCGATGTTCACGTTTTTCGGCGGGAGAATTCGAACCTTCGCGCGATTGTTTCTGAACTTCCTCTGTAAATGGCGTGATATTTGGGGAATGAGCGGCTGCACTCCAGAGGGCCTTGGCAGGCAATGCCTTGTCTTTGCGCACGACTCCATTCGGTGACGGCTTGTGTCGGTAGGGTTGGTACCTTGGCTATCCGCATGCCCTTATTCAGTCAAGGTTTGACAGAATATCATAATCATGATTAATGTAAGCATTGCGATCAACATAATAAATATCGTAGTCAGCGTTTGACGCTGATTATAATCGGTTGGCGCGTTGAAGGATGTGCTGCTTGCACTATGCTGCGTGCCACAGTCGATGCGTAGTGATCTTGCGCAAACGCGCCAGAAATATCTCCCCGCATCATCCCTACATGCACTGCTTTCGTTCAGATCCAAAACAGGAGTACGTATTTCTACTATACGCTGTGGTCGCAGGCGAGCAGCGATTTCCGGGTCGGTTTTTGTCGGTGGGTGAGGAACGCGCAGTGGGCGACATCATCACCACCCTTGTCGAAGGGTGGCAATAGTCTGCCCCCCCCTCCCCCACCCTCCACCCCCCTTCTCTTGGGAACACATTCCGGTGCACCCAGACACACCCGCACAACCATTGCCAAAGCCACTCTTTGTACCCCTGGGAATGTGCACATTTGCCGTTCCACCGTGTACATCTCATACAACCATCAACTCTCTGCATTCCTACGCAAGCGCGTTTTCTAAGGTCTACATCTCATAGCATAGGGCGCCCTATTTTTTTCTGGATTTCTATCATTTTTTATTTTGGGACCGCTAATGGTCGGTTAGGGACCCGAGGGGACGGCAGCTGGGTGCTCCTACGGCTCGGGGCCGCGGGGATGCAGCTGGGAAGTGGGGTAGGCGACTGCAGCTGTCGGGTCCCAAGGGTTGGAGTTTTATGTTACCTTTTCTAGTTTTGGCCCACTGGTGGGTGCCGAGGTCTGTGATTCTTGCGTGGTAAGTTGTGAGGAGCGCGTCTCTGGCACGGGTGACGGGGGAGGGTCACCGGAAACCCCCCAAGGCGACAGTGGGTGCTGAGATTCGATTCTAATTTTAAGTATGCACTTTCCTGACTCTGGCTTCCTTCAACGGTATGGCTGCCTCATTTGTGCATAAGCTGTGGTCCGGTACCCGCTCAGCCCACAGGCTTGCCCACCCTGAGTGCGGACAGCTCACTACCCTCTCAAGTTGCGTAATTCCTCGTTCAACGAGAATCCTCATCACACCGTCTCTCTAGAAGATCAGGGGGCTCAAAGCGCACGGTCAGAGAAGATGCCTGAAAATTGGAGGCGAAGTAAAGTGTGAAAGATCTTAACCACAACGGGAACACGTCTATCGATGGTTTAATGATATATTGCAGCTTTATCTTAGAGTAAGGCTACACTACGCTTGAAACACTTGGTATAGTGAGAGTGAATGCAAACTTTATGTAACGATACGAATATTGAACGATCCGCCTCTCCTTGCGAGTTACCGTAGATGGGTAAATCTGCACGCCGCGAAAATTTTGATCCAGCATGCGCAGGACAGGTCCAGTTGTCTTGGGGCAACTCGTGCCCTGACCGAACAATGCATCATTCATAGCCGGTTGGATCAGGGCGTGATATACAGAAGTGTAGTACTTTATGGTGTTTTCGGCCAAAAACAGCGTTACACAAAGTTGTTTTGGCAGCTGACATAACTGATATATCAGCGCCAATCGTGTTTTGTAAATTGGGAAGCGGCCGCTTTCCCTCGGACACTGCATCCACGAAAGGAAAATGGCAATTCCAACAAGAAAGGCGCCGATTTTCTGCCAATTCAGGAATTACGGAAACCAGCAAAAAAAAGGAAAAAAGAACGCAAGAGACGTTTGAAAAAAAAGCGCCCTGCCGACCAGTGAACTTGGCACGTAGGTGGGGCGCAGGAGTGTTGAGCGGGCCCAGCGGAGTTTGCCGGCAGCGCCATGTCGAGGGGGCGGTCGGGGAAGCGGCGGAAGTCGGGTGGCGGCTCGGCGAAGTCGAAGAAGGGCCGGGACCGTGGCGGGGCCGCCGGCGGCAAGCAGGCGGCCAAATGCGCGGCGCCACCGCAGCCGGTGACGGAAGCCATGCGGCTGCGGATCCACCGGGAGCTGGAGGCCTTTCGCGCATCGGACGCCGCCGGTGCGATGGCAGGGGGGGTGAGGGGGGGGAAGGGCGGACTGGGCGCAGGTCTGGGGGCTGAACTCTGGTGATCGAGGGGCGTGGGGGAGTTTGGCGCTCGCCAAGTGATTGAGGGATTTGGGAAAAGTCCAGTGTGGGTTGTTGCGGGGCAGGCGAGGAGAGGGAGGGGATCGGCCCGGGAGGTCGGGGGCGCGGGAAGGGGATGATTGCGGCGCGCTGGGTGCGCTGTGGATGGCAGGAATTGAGTAGCGCGGCTGGCGTCCGGCGGTGGATTGGATGGGGAATCGATTTGGGGCCGATTGTTGGTCGCGGGGTGCGTTGTGAGGCGTCTTGCGCGCCCGCGAGCCCCGGTGCGTCGCGAGGGGCCTCAGACTGCCCGGCGGTCGGGCGTTGGATCCCTGGGCGGGGCCGATCTGGCTTCTTGGTGGTCGGTGCTGGGCCGCAGCAAGCGCGAACCTGATGCCGGTGAGGGGACGGTGGTGGAGGGGACGGTGGGGGTGGGGGCGCGGAGAGGCGGGCCGGAAGGAGAGGGTGCCTTCGTCTGGGCTCGCCGCCAGCCGCAAAGAGACGCCTGCAGAGCGTGCGCATTGGTCGGCCCTGAAGTCGCGCTGGTCGGTTGGGCGTGGGTACGCCGAGTGAGCACCACGGCACCCCCCTGGCTGTCTGGTGTCGTTGGCGTTTCTATTTCTTGTTTTGAATTCCAGAATGTTGCATCACGTTTAAGATATCAGTTGCTGGCCCAGCCCAACAGAAGGGATGGGGGAAGGGGGTCAAGATGTTTGTCGCCTTACAAGAGCGTGCAAGGCGATGTGAACCCCTAAATTATTGATTGAACAGGAATGTGAATTCTGAAAGAGGCATTTTGCTGTTATTCAATGTCTGTCAATCAATGTGTGTTAGTAAATGTATGCTAGTCAATGTGTCTAATTTGGTGTTGATCAGATTATTTGGTTGTGCCTATTCCATTGTCATCAATTCTAGTGGGCTCACAGCATCCAAATCCAACGATTGAATTGGGCCACTGTTGTTGTTTCGAATGGTGGGTTGGGTTTCGCCGATGCTGAAAAGGCTGTTGCCACGTGGACTGTGTTGCAGAGATGACCTTTGCCGCAGACCTCACTAGCAGCGACCGGGGAGTGGTGCACAACTTGAGCCGGCGATATGGATTTGAAACCAAGAGTAGGGGGTATGTAATGACAAGGGCTTTTGTTATTGCTGCTGATAGTTTTCATTGCATTGTGTCTTTTTTAATACTTCCAAGTATTACGGCACATTGTCAGCATTGGCAAGTACTATGTCTCCCCATCCTAGTCATCCTCCAACAGTTCCCTAACTTCGAAAACAGTGCCATGCAGGTGAGAAAGGAGTGCAAGTTGCTGTTTTGATACAAGAAAGGAATGCATTCAGAACCCTTTTGCTCAGCAAGAAACTGTTGGGAAGGCAGTGACACCTGAACTGCCAAATGTTCTGCGGTTTTGGCACAAAAATCCCAGAAGGAAGTCACGGGTGCATTCAGTCTTGATCTTCCGATGCAGATTGAATGCCAAGAACAAGGGGAGCATTGTCTGTTTGTTTGTTTGTTTGTCTCTTCCTTACATGGATGCATCGACATGATGTCACGGCATCGATCAATGTAGCGTACCATCCAGTGTGCGAGGGGCACATCCGGGCCCAACTCTATAACCAAAAATCATGCCTCTAATGGCGGCCACAGCTGCCACCGAACCCCTGGAAACTTCTCCACAAAAACAAGAGAAAATGTCTGCAAGCCAAGGGGAGCATTGTCTTTTGTGAGCTGTGGCAACACCTGGGTTAGCAAGCGTCAATCAATTTCTGAAACGAAACAAGGAGGATTCTTTCTGGCAGTCAGCCCCTGGGCTCATAATGCCCATACCTCTTTCTGTGCCCTGTCCCAAGTGCCGTGTGTCTCATCAGCAGTTGAGCAACCAAGTCCAAGATCGTTGTGCCTGCATTTTATGAGACTGACAAGTACTGTGCAGCAAAGGCGATGATAGGCAGGGTTCCTTCCAACCACTTGTTTGAGAAAGCCTGCTTGCTGCCCTTCGCACAGAGCTTCCCTGAAAATGTCAGTGTATCACCCAGCGAAAATATACCCATGCAGCCATGCCGCAAACGGCAGAGTTGATTTGAAACATCCACAGCAGTTCTTGTTCTGCCCAGCTATACTGCATCCTTCCAGCAGCCTGCCTCGCCACTCTTCCTCTTGGTCCAATTTTCTTGGTCAACAGTTGCTATGGGGTGTCAATTGTCCTTTCTCATGCTGTTCTGCCGTGATGTTGAGTGTCCGTGCCATGGGAATTGTCTACAGGAAGGGCGATGAGAGGCGCATGACTGTCTACAAGTCCATCCGAAAAAACACAACAGCTACGACTTATGCAATGCAAGTGACACCAAAGGCAGAGATGGCTGTTGGTCAGCACTTCGAGGTACGTCAGTCATGGCAGTGCAAGCACATGAGGAGCTGTCCCCAACACCACCAGCTTGCCCATCCACCACCCACACAGAGCAATCCATCCTTTTGTGCACCTTGAGTGCCATGTATCACTCATCTTCTCTTTGAACCTTCAGTGCCGACTCCAACGATTGATGGAACACCACAAGGCAGGAAGTGCGACTGCCTTGGCAAGAGAGGCAGCAAGCCATATCCAAAATTTCCAAGTTTTTGGTGCCAAGTCAGATGTGTGAATAGGTTTTGGCCTTTTTCAATAACTCAATAACAGTGGTGAGGGAAATGTCCACACTCCGCTGTGTCACATGTTGCTCCTCCTTTCTGCACTGAGTAACACCCCAGCCCTTCACATTGTGCTGCTGCTGAGCCAGCTAGGCTCATCACATCATGTTCAGGGAGAATGGTTGGCAGAAAGTATAAGCAACTAACACGTTAGGTTCCACCACAAGTGGATAAGATCAAGCCCCCAAGATCGCCGTTCAGATGCATGGGTGATGTTTTATCACATTTTTGACTGAAGCAGACTCGCACACGTCCGCCTCTGATTTGGTCAGCGTCGCTTATGAGCTGCAAAGGCAGTGTGCTTTCACACTTCCAATGAGCGCAATCCGTGCAGATTTCCACCTCTGATTGATTGGGACTCCTCCCAGCATTTTCCTCCCACCGAAGCTGAACTCAACGAGGTGCTAGCTCCTGAGCCTTTGGATGGTGGCGAGGCGAGCAGCTCCAGCACAGTGGGGTCCAACGGCAGCCAGGGGTCCTCCACCACCAAGATGCAGCCCCGCAGGAAGAGGATGCGGTCAGTGATGAATCTGGCATCCAGGTTCTCTGAGGAGCAGGTCATGGAGCGCTGGAAGGCTGTGTGTGAACGGCGGAGAACACCTGGGATGGCTGAGATCAATGCAGCAAGGGAGGCCTTGCCAATAGTGAAACACAGGTGCTCAGACATTCTGCCACCCTTTTCAGCGAATTTTTGTCTTCAGTGCAGTGTTGTGGACATGTTTTTGTCATGGCTTGGGGCTGTTGGGGTCATTGCTGTGACAATTATGTCAGGTCCCTGAGGACCACCAGCAAAAATGATGACGTCTGATCATCTGAGTTAATGGATGAGTGTCTGATGGCCATTGATCTTTTCTTGTGTTGACTGGAAGCATACATTCAGTCTGCTTTTCTGTGTGATTATCCTTTGCCAAGCTTTGTTCAACTGCTGCTTTTGCAATGTTTGCTGCAACATACCTCTGTGTGGATAGCTCTGATGATTTTGTGTCCAACCTCTCAATAGCATAATGAACAAACAATTCATTGTGTTGTTACCTCTCTAGTTTTCAATAGATGAGCAGTTGCATGTGTGAGTCATTGAAATGATAATGATGTTGTGGAGCTTTTGATTGGAGCTGTCACAAAATTGGTGTAAGGCTGTCCTGCACTGCTTTGAATGTGGTGATGGGCACAATTCAAACCTCACTGCCTTGTTGGTTTTTAATCCCAAATTGTTCCCTCACAAGTTTTGCAAACGAAAGAATCAGCAGATGTGTAATCTTTGCTGCCCGTTCCAGAGTGTTGCTTGTCCATGCCACCCAGGGAGGAGATTCTGGAGGCAATGAAAAGCAACCAAGTGGTGCTTGTGTGCGGAGAAACCGGCAGCGGAAAGACCACCCAGATCCCCCAATACATCATGGATGACTGCTGGTCGAGGGGTGAGCCTTGCAAAATAATGTGCACCCAGCCACGGCGCCTGTCAGCAATATCGATCTCCGAACGTGTGGCAGTGGAGAGGGGCGAGGCCATAGGGGACAACGTGGGGTACACGATTCGCCTGGAGGCCAAGGGAGGCCCACAGTCATCCCTGGTGTTCTGCACAAATGGAATCTTGCTGCGTATTGCAACAAAGGTACTGGACACCAGTCAGGCAAACCCACCACATTTGCTTTGTGTAATCTTAGTTTCATACTGAAATTTGTAAAGAATATGCATTGTGTTTCATGCAGAAGTATGTGTTCATTGTGCTCTCCTGCCTGTTCTCTGGGAAAGTAGCATGAACAAGTTCGCTGTTATCATCCCCCCCTGCTTTCCTCACTCCTGTTCTCACTCATCTTCTGCGTAGTTCAATGTGCATGAAGTGCTCCATTTCTTTTGGTTAACTTTTTTTTCCACTGGTTCCAGAAATGCAAGCATTGGTGGCTTCTGTCATTTGCTGCCACCTGATGCCCGTTTGTTGTGTGGAAAATTGTTACAAGGATAAGGGTACCTCTTGGGAATGCAACATGGGCACATATCAACAAAGCATTGCACATTGGCTATGTGGTGCCGACGATTTGGCCTTGTTTGCGCTCGCTGCTCTTCATAAGGGATGCTTGGATGTTTAGATCTACCTGGTTTGGTTCTTCCAATATGAGATTGCACAGCCATTGTACAATCTAGGTAACATCGACAACATCTGGATGCTACATCTTCAGTGTCCAATTATGTATGGAGTGGATTGTGGGCAGTGGGAATTGCATATTCTCACCCATTCTTCATCGGATTGTCACCCTCTTGTACCCAACGTAGCTTTGCTGCTTCAATGGCCCTCAGTGCGCCACATCAGATGGTTTCTAACAACTTGCCATTGCCATTATTTAGGCATTCTAGGCCATTGAATGTGAGGCACATTAAAATAGCTTGTTGAAGTTCAAGAAGTGTGGCAGACAATGGCGCACTGCCTGATGTCACAGTCTCATGCCCACTTGTCGTGTGACTTTCTTATGACATCCACTGTCGCGATGTCTGTGTGCACAGCTTTCCTGCCCCTTTGCCTGCCCCTGTGCTGGGCCCCCGGCCTGCAGCCTTGCCCGGCGCCAGGGCCGGGGGGCCCACCAGCCTGACCCTCCCTGTTGTCCCAGGGTGGCGACCTGGACGACTTCACCCATGTCATCCTTGACGAAGTCCACGAGCGGGATGCCTTTGCCGACTTCCTGCTCATCACACTCCGTGACGTGCTCCCCAACCACCCCAACCTCAAGTTGGTTCTGATGTCTGCCACACTGCAGCACCAGCTGTTCTCGGACTATTTCGGGGGATGCCCAATACTGTACGTGCAGGGGCGGACGTTTGCTGTTGAGGATTTCTACCTTGAGGACATCCTGAGGCTGACAGGATATGAGCAAGAGGTCACCGGCAGGAGGGGGGGCACTGGCGCCGTCAAGAAGCAGCCTTATGTGAGTCCAGGTGGCTGAGTCAGCTATCCTCAGAGGAAGCAAATTGGCAGTTTTTAAATTCTACAGAATATTGATCATGCCAGAGTACAACATTACCCACTTGAGATAGATGGACATGTGCACAGGATTTGGAGTCTTGCCTGCGACTGCAAGCTGCAAAGCCGCCTGCGATGGACGAATGAGAAGTAGCAAATGAATGACACTTGGAGAATGCCTGAGAGTCCATGTATTACAACTCTGAGATTCCTTGAGCACATGCTCTGGCAGTGAGTGTCCGTGGGTTGGCACTTTTCATGATGTGGAAACAAGAATGGCCAGACTTCAAGCATGAGCTTTGATGCACTCTGTGTTCGTTGCAGTCGACTGCCCAGCAGCGCTGCGAGGTGGAGGATGCCATCCGAAATGCATTCACAAGTGGACGGGATGAAGCCTTTGAGCGCTTGCTGGAAGTTACAGGCACGCTTATTTGGATTTTCACGTCTGTTCGTTCCAGTTGTTGGTGTGGTAGGCCTTAAGCAACTGGTCCTTGAGGTGAGGATGCGGTTAGGTTGTCTTCTGCGTCCGTAACTGCAAGTTGACAAGTCCAGATCCAAGGTATGCCTTTGCACAATCGCCGCCACATGGCTTAGCACAGCTCTCCACCAACTCAAGGGTTCCGCACAAGCGCCTCCCTCAATTATCAAGAGCTTTTGCTCTGCCAAAAGTTGTTGCAGTCTTCCTAAACAGCTGCCTGCTTGTCCACGTTGTCCTTTGTTTTGTTTTCTATTATTTCCTCATATCTAAAAGGAAGTATCCCTGGAGGATCTGTGTGCACGTGTCTGCTCTGATCACTGAAAGTTCCCAGTGACTTCGTGTTTCGAATTTGAAGGCATTGGGAAACTGTTTGGAAAGAAGCAAAGGCCTGTCCTGCAACCCATTGTGCAACTGACAAGCTGGCATGTTGCGCAGGGGCTCAAAGTGAAGGGAGTTTGGTGAACATTCAACATTCAGGCACAGGTGCCACGGCACTCATTGCAGCGGCAAGCTGGGGCCGCTTGTCTGAAGTCTGCCAGTTGCTTGAGAAGGGGGCGGATGTGCTCATCCAAGCTTTCAACGGGCTGGATGCTGTGGCATGTGCAGAGCAGTGTGGTCACCACGAGGTGCGTCTTCCATGTGTCACTTCCACATCGTTCGTACCCACTTTGTTCTGCTTCATTCCATTGTGTTGATTTGCTGCATACTTGGTTTGTTCTTTTCTGTTGGAATTTTCTTCAAAGGGTGGAGCTCGTTTCAACTTTTTTTTGCGCCTGTCGCATTAGAAGACTTGGGGTGCCTGCCACCGTACAACAATGCAGGCACAAAATTGTTTCGAACAGCAGAACTGAGTTGATCGAATTTGTCAATGACCACATAGCACTGTTCTGTGGCATTCAGTCCGATGGTGAGCACCATTTGAAGATTGCCAATGCACTCCTGCCAGGTTCTACATTACCTTCCCACCAAATGGCCTTGGGCATTGCTGGTGTGAAATGCGATAGAGTATGTTGAATGGCAATGGTGTCGAACGCATGAATTCCAAAGCAATGTGGCATTTGGCTGTCCAAGTGGACATCGGTGTAGGGTAGTTGTTTTTACTGTAGCATGCAGAGCAGCAGGAAGGCATGTTGCTGGCCATCTCGAATATAATATTGGATGCAACAACTTTATTGATCTTTATTCATGCATCGATACAGTATTAGACACAATGTCGATAAAGTATTTATCTATCAGAAGATACAGATGCAATAAACAACCGTTTTCAATGCCCGCCACGGTTTAACGCCTCTTTCAAGAACCATAAACAAAGAAATGGTCCGTTCTGCTGTTTTCTGTTCAGTTAACGTTGGACTAGATGGCTTTGGGTGTCCCTATAACTGTAGTGTGTCTTTAACATGGCAGGATGTGCACAGCCTGGAATCTTGTTATGAAAATGGGGCCAGCATTGTCAGCCTGACTTGAAAATTGAAGCACGTGCATAACCAGGAGGGGGCTTTGATCAAATGTCAACGTGAACCCAATTGTTTGTAAGATTGCCTGCAGCTTCCCATTGTCACACAAGCAGGCAAGTCTCTTGTCCCAAGTGTTCTGAGTGCTTTCCCAACTGTGGTACAGCTACACAGTGCTTGTGAGAGATGCACTGGTGATGGATAGCAGCTGCACAAGTATATTACATACACTCAGGTGCAATGTACACCATTTGTAAAATCACTACACTAGATGGGATTGATTCCTTTCGTTTGACCCAGTTTGGCTCTCACAGAACCATAACCTTGCTGGTACAGATGAGCCCAGCCTGGAACAATGCACAGGGCACAGCAATATCTTTAAAGGAATAGCAAACAGCGAGAACAGAGAAAAACGAAAGATAAGCAATCCATTTCTCAAATTTGAGTGCTGCGAAGACACCTGATCCTGTGCTATCATCGTGAATGTGTTGACAGGTGGCAGGGATCCTCAGGGGGGGTGCTGAAGCTGCTGACCAGGTCAACTCCTTGCGCTCCAGCTCAATGGCCCTGGACCACTACCATAGCAACTCTGCGGCTGACGAGGTGGACCTGGATCTCATCCACCGCCTGCTGATGTACATCTGTGGGGAGGGGCAGTACAAGAAGGGCAGCCAGGACGTGAATATCCCCATGGGCGCCGTGTTGGTTTTTATGCCAGGGTGGGACGAGATCATTCGGATGAAGACGCGGCTGGAGAAGGATGTGTTTGGGAGGGGCAGGTGCGTCCATGTATTAAATGGCATGGTGCTTGTGCTGCAACTGTCGCCTCAATGGTAGTTTGTTTTGGGGTGAGGTATGCCGAGTATTGAGGGACTGCACTTGGAGCACTGCAGTGCTTTAGTGTTTAGTTCCATGAGTTTATTTTATGGATAGAGTACAACTTGCTGAAAGCATGGCCTTTGCAGCTGTTTGGCTTTGGATCTAAAGCACTCTATGTGCTGTGAGGCTGTGCTCTCTGCAATGAGAATGCAGCACTAATTGGATGTGAGCGTGTGCAAATGTCTGTCGTGCAGTCTGAACTATTTGTTAACATGTGTCACAGAAAGGTTCTTCACAAAGCACTTGAACTTTGAAGGCGATGTTGGGCTCAACTTCAGGGACATTGTTTGGTCATGGTGCTTTGTTTGCTCATTTTCACCTGGACATCTGTTCAAGCGGCATTGGGATTGTCTTGTGGCACTGTGCCCAAAACCCAGTGATGTGGTGGGCCAGTGGAAAGCATCAGAAGTTTTGTTAGTGTTGTGGTGTGAGCTGTGCCTAGCATAGCCTTGAAGCTGCATGTGCTGTGCCTAGTCATATTCGTATATGCAAAATCAAAAGAATCTCACACCCCAACCCCAGGATCTTATCAAAAAGAGACAAGGTGCCACATTGCACCATAGTGTTTATTTTACTCGTCCATGACAAAAAATGCAACCTGCCACCTGCCCGGCTAACTTCTGTGAAGAGACATGACAAACGAGCTCCTGCATGCCAAAGGCGAGGAGGCAAATTGGCAGCCATTTGTCGATCACATTCCAAGATCTTTGTCCCACATGCCACGCATTTGCACAGTGTGGAAAAGTTGGCAGGAAAACTTAAGGTATTTTGATGACATTTTGTTTCGAAGGGTTGCATCCAAAGCGCAAAGTGTGTGGCACACCTGCTGGAATCTGGCATCGCGATTCTTACTCAAGGACTGGGAAGGGGGCAGGCACAGCTATTTCATAACATCGTTCATGTTGTAAAGCTGATTTTGGGGTCTTGGGGTTGCTAGGACAGGCATTGTGATTTCCTTGTAGACGTCTAATGGTGTGATGCTGAATTAGCTGGGTGCAATAGGGCAACGTGCCACGACCAGTACATCCTTTCTAGTGTTGCCAGTAAAAGTGCATTCATCCATGCTTTGTTCCTGTAAAAAAGCTTTGATGTAGTTACTGAGCAGGCATGACCATACAGTAATGTCCTGCAATAGGTTTGTCTGCAGAACACTTGCTAATTATTGTATTTGCTGACATCGTAATTGATATGATGTCAATTGAAGATTCCGCAAGGAAGAAACACTGGCATTGATGCATTCAGTCAAGTTCGCTGTGGTTCTTTGCGCTGGCAATATTAGAATTCAATAGTTGGCAGAGCAGACAATGCATGTTACTTTTCTGCCTTCATCTCAATCGCACTCAGGTACCAGATCTTGCCCTTGCACTCGATGGTCCCCCCAGCAGAGCAGCGCCGCGTTTTTGTGCGGCCCCCGCCCGGCGTCCGCAAACTCATCTTGGCCACCAACATCGCTGAGTCGGCTGTCACCATCGACGATGTCGTGGTGGTGCTCAACTCGGGCCGCCTCAAGGAAAAGAGTTACGACCCCTACACCAATGTGTCCATTCTGCAGTCCACATGGACCTCAAGGGCCAGCGAGCGACAGAGGCGCGGGAGGGCCGGCCGGTGCCAGGAGGGAGTCGCGTTCCACATGTACAGCCGGGCGAGGAGCGCCAGCCTGCCAGAATTCCAGGAGCCTGAGCTGAAGCGGTGCCCCCTTGAGGAGCTCTGCCTGCAGGTGGGGGCTGCCATTCACATGTAATGAATTGGTGCAAGTGCTGGTCGGATGATCGGGCTGTGGGTTATTGGGGTTCTTGCAGTGGATTGATGTGTGCTCGTGGCGGGATACCAGACCTTGCAAACATCAGGCTGCAGCAGCCACAGCTTTGGTGCCAACTTTCAGCCTTCCGTCACAGGGATTTAATCGTAAAAAGAGGCAGGCAGGCAGTCCTTGCACTGAAGCAACGCTGTGTTCACGACAGTCTGTGCAAGTCCATCATGACCGAGCCCCATAGCTCAGCATGCAGGGTTTCACCACAAGCTCCCAGCCATTCTGTCGCAGTGCTGGGGGAACGGACCTTCACCTCGATTGCAATCGCTTGCACCTTCGTTCTCATGGACTCAAACGCCAAGTACTGATGTGCTGCATTCCGCTCGAGCATGTTCAGCCTAGCTGTCCGAGCGATGGCTTCCATCTTACAGAAGCACTGCTGGATGTGACATTCACAGTCACAGCAGAAGTTTTCTAAGCACAAACCCCACCCAAAACAACAATGAGTCAAGTTTGGTAGTAGGTCTTTCGGTCGCTTGCAGTCACTGCATTAATAATAGTGGTTAGTGAGCCAAGGACCGGCATAGCTGTACGACAGTACTGTTGATGGAACATAGAGATGGAACAAACGTACATAATTTTCCTGCGCATCCGTTTGACCAAAGTGCACTGTTCCTGAAGATGTCCCAACCCCGATACAGGTCAAGATGTTGGACATGCCAGGCGGGCAACAGAACTCAATTGGCGAATTCCTTGGCCGTGCCCCATCACCCCCTGTAACAAAGGCGATCGAATCCGCACGGAATGTTCTGATCGACATTGGAGCCCTGACGGAGGATGAGGGTCTGACCACCCTGGGGCGCCACCTGGCTGCGCTGCCACTGCCGCCCCAGCTTGGCAAACTGTGCCTGTATGGAATCCTGTTCAAGTGCTTGGACCCAGTGTTGACGGTCGCCTGTAGCATGTCATACAGGTGGGTTCCTCTTTCAAGTCGAATGGCTCGTCGTCAAGAACTCCTGGCTTTAATGACAATTGTTGGTAGTATCAATTGCTGTTATTACTTCCGTTATAACCCAACTGGCCCTCCCCCTCGCGGAGTGCTGAACTTCTTTTCTCTTTTTCGAGACTGCGTATCCTTTTGGATTCGAACAGCATTGGGAGCTTTGCATCGCCTTGCACTCTCTTGTTAGGTGGCAAAAGGCCCTCATAGCGTGTGATAGTATGGAGAAGGCACCTGGACGCTGAATTGTGATGTAATTTTTGGAATCACAAAAAATCCCCCTACACATCTACGAGTGGTAGTATCCCCAGCTGTCCACTGTGCCGCTTGCTTGGTTCTGTCTGTCACATATGCTTCTGTGTGTTGTGTGCCTCAACCCCAAAGTTTGCCTTGTTGCTGTTGTGGATTGTCATGCACTGGTATTGTTAAAAGTCAGTATGGAACCTGGATCCGAATGTCGTTTGTAGTTTGCATCCCCTCCTGTCCAACGTTGTCATGTGCGTCCCAGAATTGATTCTGGTGCACTCGCATTCAATGCAAATGTCTGGCACTGACCTACAGAGGCAACCATGTGGGCATTTGATGATTGATGTCATTCACCATATTCATTTACTGCAAGCAAGCCGAACATGGATGGAGCATTATTTGTGGATTTTGCCACAGAAAAAGGGTCCTTCCTTGCATTAGTTTCACATGTGTCCGTCAACAGGGATCCGTGGTTGAATCCCACAGGCGACGGTGAACGTGCGCAAGCCAAGTCGATAAGGGCCGAGATGGCAGAGCTGGGCGGCGCTGGCAGCGACCATCTGGCCATTGTCACGGCATATGATCGCTGGCTTGTGGCCAGGCGCTCAGGTCGCGACTGGGAGTTCTGTCGCAAGAACTTTGTGTCGCATGCCACTCTGTCCATGATCCACGGCATGAGGGAGCAGCTGGTGGATGAGCTGCGGCGCAGGGGGCTGGTGGGGTCGATGGAGGGGTGTTCTGTTAATGCCCGAGACCCAGAGGTCGTGAGGTGCATACTGGTGAGTGAATGACAAGTGTGTGTGTGCGTGTGTGTGTTGTGGCATGGAATGGGCAAAGCATGGGTCAGCACGTGCGGTGTCTACCCAGAGCTGTCTACCCAAATCAGCAGGCACTGTCGTAGTGGCAACCGTTTGCATTGGAACAGTGTAATTTGTTACTGAAGTACAACACTGATCGTCAATGTGAGACCATCGTGCTCTGTGCCAACGCCACCAAGATGGCATGATGGTGAGTGCAGGGAAACAAGAGCAGAAATGGTTGTGCCTGGCAAGATAAAAGAAGTCATGCGAAAGGCTTCAAGTATGCTACAACTGCCTTAGGTGTGACGAATCACTATACCAGCATCTTGAAAGCGATGATGGGTCTAAGCCCCATGCACACTGTTACTGCAAAGGGAACTGAGAAGCTGAATGGAGCAAGGCGAAAAGTTGTACAAAGGAATGCACAATCTCTGGGGAGAACAAAGCCAACCTTGGATGGAAACAACGCTCAACAACTTTCATGCGTGCCAAGGCACTGGCTGATTGGTGGCCATTTGGAAGTATCGTTCGTGCAGACTACGTTTCAATCCAAACTGATTAAATGCTGTGCAACGCAACATGACAACATACACTGCAGTGCGAACAGAGCATCCTGGTTTCACTGAAATGACCATGTTGCTGCAGTGGACTGCTTATTTACTCTTGTAGTTCAGTTCGCGTCTTTTGATTTCCGAGTTGACCATTTAGGATCGTTTGATCACCCTCATCTAATATCTTTTTCACAACCTGCACATCGCCATGCGCATTCTACAATCCACGAACATGGCACCAGCAGTGCAACCTACAAGCATGGACAACGGCACAACACAGAACAGCACTTTAAGCAGTACTTGGGCACCTCAGAGCTGCACCACTTGGCACTGCACTGCTTGGTTGTTGGAATCGCCAGCAAGCAGCGGTCACATGCATGCTGTGGCCATTGTTTTGTAAGGCCTGCGGCCTGTACCCAAGGGTGGGCTGCTCTCACCACGGGAAGCCAGGCGCCATCTTGACCAGGAAGGGCGAGAAGGCGTTCATCCATCAGGCCTCCGTCAACGTGAAGCTTTCCGCCCCCAAGCCGACGAGAGGTGAGTCGCCAGTCAGTGACTGCAGAAACTTGACTGAATGCTGCGAGCAAGTATGGTGGAATGCGGGCGAAATGGTAGAATGAGATAGAATTGGAATAGGAATGAAAGAAATATTAATGTTGAGCTCTTCCTGATAATGCATAGCAATCAGATCGGTTGGAATGGCGACAATGCGCATGTTTGCCTTTGTCGACACATGACAGTCGCGTGGCGTGGTCTGTTGGAACCAACCCAAGAAGCCTACCTTCAGTGTGGCATTACAGATAGGGGAGGCACCAGCAGTGCATGCGCCCTGCGACTAGTTGGCATCAACTGACGAGCTCGCAAACGGTCAGCCAATCTGCTGACAGCGCTGGCAGCAATTGCTGGAATCTTGGCCCATACCCTTGGCTGCAGCAGTCTGCTTATCTTGAATTCCAAGTCCCGCCTGCCGTGCCAAATTGGCGCCAGATCGCAGTGACTGCTTTAGGTTGGGATGTCGTGTCCAGTGGCCCTCGATCGCACCCTTGCGGAACTCCATTTTGGAGACTTTTGGCAGGATTGTTTGCTGTGGGGCGCAGATCCAAGAAACCCCGTATTGACAGCCACAGTCAAGCTGCCCAAAAGACAGCCAACGCGCACACTAGCAGCACCGCAGTGGGCGCGTTGCAGCTTGAATCAATTTTTTTGCAGAATTGGCTGACGGACTAAGAGAAGAAAGCTCGAATGTTTCTGCGTGAGTGGTCTTCACGGCGGAATATCCAGTTGCTTCTGTTTCCCCCTTCCTCATTGTGGTGCTTGCTTTGTGCATGGTTGTTTTGCTCATTCCATCGTTGTATGCCATGACGACAGCGTAACGCATTGTGGTGTTTTTCCTTTTTTTCTTGAATTCTCAATATTTTGCTTCTTGGTCGGTTTGGTTCTATCTAGTTGGAACACCTACCACTATGCATCTCATGTTTGGGTTTCGTCGTCGTGCAGGCAAGCCTCCCCTTTGTCCGCTCGTTGCATTTGATGAGCTGGTGCGTGGCGAGTCCCGATTGTACATTCGCGCCTGCACTGCCCTTCACCCGCAGCCCCTGCCCCTCATTGCGGGCAGTCTGGAGCTGCTCAAGGACGAAGAGGACAAAGAGAACGACCCCAGGCCACAGATGCAGCGGGAGACGAAGGCGATCTTGTACATCGACAGGTGAATCTCATCTCCATCACCAGTTCCATGGATTGCGTTTGTCAGCAGCATGATGTGTTGACGCACATGGAGGGACCTGACAGGTGTTAAGCCATTGTTGCCAGCTCATGGCTCCTTGTTCTTCACAGATTTTGGTGGTGTACTCTTCATCTTTCTTGGCCTTTGGGGCAGGACGGACTTGCATTGTTACTGGGGGTCATGTCTGCTAAATGTGCGACATCGAGTGCCACATCAGTGTCCGCTGCGAGTTTCTGTTGGCTGTTGCTTGTTACACGGCGCATCAGCACCAGAATGTGCGCTTCTCCATCCCACGGTGGTAGAGCTCGATAAGCAAACTCCAATGTGTCTGCTGCCTGAAACCCCTCCACCCAACAGGCCTGGTGTTGTCACGGAGGCACGCACGACAATGTAGATGCTGTAGGCTGTGAGTTCTT
Source organism: Ostreobium quekettii (assembly GCA_905146915.1). Classification (NCBI taxonomy): domain Eukaryota; kingdom Viridiplantae; phylum Chlorophyta; class Ulvophyceae; order Bryopsidales; family Ostreobiaceae; genus Ostreobium; species Ostreobium quekettii. Next base: position 50,291 of record CAJHUC010001952.1, read on the forward strand.
TGGTTGCGCTTGTCAAAGATTGCGAAAGCAGGGCGCGTGACCCTCAGTGAATGATCATGCATGTATGCGAACACAGCATGTCCCAAATGCGGCCTCCATGAACTGTATCTCGGAACCAACATCAAAAGCGGGGTGGGTGGGGGTGGGGGTGGGGGGGCGGGCGATATTTGTATCAGATTTGGACCGAGGGCGGCTGTGGAAAAGGCTGAGTGTTGACCTTTTACCCTGTCTGTGGCCCTCAACAAGGTGGCTTCGATTTGAGACGCGTCAAGAGCTGGGCGTGCAGCTGTGTGTCTTGAGGAAACGGCTGCAGCGAGCGTTCGCACAGAAGGTATGATCCGCTGCCACGCCTTCCACCCGGTGCGATCAATTCTATTGTACCGTCTTGTGCTGATTACAAATTGCACGGTACCCTGCTTCACCACAGGCAGCCGCCCTTCCATCAGCGCTTATCAGCCACTGTTCCAGAGCCACACACGTGCTTGATTCGTTCAGCACTCAAAGCACAAGGCTGCCCTCGTCGGCGGTTTGACGCCAATGTGCTGCAGTCAGATGTCACAACGCTCCCAGCTTTTTGACGCCCAATGCTGTCGCATCTTCAAGCCCGCACACTGCCGGTTCCTCAATACCCACGCAGCGTCGGTGCCTGCACGCTGTGTGTCCCCTGCTGAACTCGGAAAACTGTGGCGCCATGGAAACGCGCCCACTGCATGGACAGAGTCCCGTGAAATGTGAGGTGATGAGTTGGTTTAGTAAGCCAACTGATCGCGTAATACGCGTCGCTTGACCGTTTCTCCTCTTGCCCAAAGCGAAAAGTCGCTGTTAGTAATACCACCTGGTCGCGTTATACCCAGCGCTTACCGTTTCTCCTCCTAGCCAGAGCGAAAAGTGGGCATCAGTTCGTCACGGTCCCCCACGGCATCCCCGCTCCCTTTGGTCGCCTGCAGCCGTCCTCAACACCCGCCAGTGCCTCCCCAGGTGAACGCCTCGCGATCGCGCCTCCCGGAGGAGCTCCAAGACGCCGTCGACGCCTCGGGCCGCTTCATGAGCGACGCCTACGTGGCGACTCCCGCCGGATCCCCGGGGCCGTACTTCGCTGGACCCCCGGGCCCGATCCCCCGGCGTCCGGCGCGGGTGCCCCAGCGCCCTGGACCCGCCGCCCACGTGCCAAGGACCGCCAGCGCCAGAGGGGGTGGCGGGAATGGAGGCGCGGGCGTGACGGAGGGGCAGCGGGCGTTTGAAGAGAGATGGAACCTCGGATCGCAGCCCGCTCTGGGCGCATCGGCCAACGGGGGCGCCGATCATCCTATTGATCGCTCGCCTCGCGCCGAGGCCGGTCATTCCAATCGTCTGAGCGACGTTCGCTCGATTGGCCAGGAAGGCGTTCGTGCGAGCCGTCGCGACGTCGTTCTCGTGAGTCGGCGCGATGCCGTTCACGCGAGCCGTCGCGAAGGCCATCGCGAGGCCGCGCATTTGGATCGCGGCGGGCGCGGGGAGCGGCACGGGCACGGGGGCGACGACCAACGGCGTCGAGGGGATCGGCGCGGTGCCGGACGCCCGGCGCCTGCCCGTGACCAGGCCGACAGGGACGCCAGGCGTGGCCGGAGGCGCCCCAGGGGACAGCATAGGAAGCCTCGGGGCGGCAGCGGCGGTGAACGGAACGGGGCTCCCGGCGCCGCTCACTCTGGTGCGTAGGTGAAGAGTCGTGCTGGTGGGAAAATTGTTTGCCCCAGGGGCCATTACATTATCGCCAATGCATTACTATCAGCGAAGGCCACCCTTTCGAGTGGATGCGCGGCGAGCATCAGCGCCGCGTGCAGTTGTTCATTGGAAGGCATCGGTGGTAAGGGGCAGGTGGGGTGTGCCAGGGGTGAGGGGGGCGCGCGCGTCGAGTGGCGCCGACGACCCGACGGCAGTTGCCTGAATGTTTCCTACGGTTTGGTTGGGAGGGGGCGCCCCTGCCGCCCGTGATCAATTCATTGCGCGACCCCGAAGAGCGTGGGCGGGGCTCGCCACACCTAGTTTGCAGCCGCATTGCCAACGATTGTTAGAAAAGCACGGATAAAAGAAAGCACTAAAGTGTACTGAGCCTTGTACCACCTTTTGCTAAATAGGACTTTTTTGCGTCCGAGCAGCAGCGTGCAGCGATCGCCGTTGGCGGCCGCAGCTCTCGACGTTGCGGACGCTTGATTGATCGATCTGTTGTTTTATGGGGTTCGGTAAGCAGGACACAAGGGAATTTCTTGGCCTCAATTTCTATTCATGTAAAACACCGCCTTGTGCATCGTTCGGTTGCGTCAACCCAGCTGGGCCAGCGAGCTCGTGCAGCTGCAAGATGACGAGTGGCTGCGGATCAACGTTGGCACGTGTTGCCGAGCTGTTTCACGCGCGTCCCAACGTTTCAACACCGGCGCGTCCGAACGTGCGCCCTGCCTGGAGTGGAGGGCAATCCGATTGGAAGAAAGTCTGAATGGACGCGTGTGCCCTTATCACTAGGAAAAAAGGGCCAAATAACACTTTTGCGAACACACATAAAACACATTTTATCATAATTTTACACGCTAAGAACCCAAAAATAGCACAAACCCGTAAACTTTATACACGTTTGAACACGTGCTATTTGGCCCTTTTTTTCCTAGTGTATGTGGGACGCCAGGCACGTGTCCAGACACGTGTCCAGACACGTCCCTGGGTCTAGGGACACTGGTGCTACTCAGCCCAGTTGACGAGTCAGCGCCTTCTGGTGGCTGCATACGAGGACCAGGAAAATTAAAGGGAAGGCCCACTTCATCGACTGAAGGGGAGCCCGCCATCCAGGCCAGAATAATCCACCTGGGACGACACTATGTCGTCGATTTTTGCGAGCTAAGCTCAGCTCGCCTGCCATGTGGCTGCACAATGGGCGTTGTCACCTTCTTCCCCCCCTCCAGCGCACCCTGACCTCGATGTGCGTCAATTCTTAGGTCGATGTCAGTGCGCTTCAGCAACACAACCTAATGCCGCAATGCAACATCAAGAAGCCTGCAGTGAAGGAAACAATCCAGCGCCGCAGCGATTGTAGAACGTTGGAACATGGGAAGCTCAAAGCCAAATGCCGTTTCGTTCCCTTCATGGCAGCAGACGTCAAAACATCAGGAACTAATTACGCATTTCCGCAGAACGCAATCAAGCTTGGGAGATTCCGTGCAGCTTCGCTGTCAGTCGCTCAAAATTCTGGCGTGGGGAAGTCAGCATGACCCGCCAGAAAAGGAACAGGACCGGGTCTGGAGTGTGGATGCCATGCCACACTGCAATTTGCTCCAAAAAATAGCATCGTGCTGCCAGACCCCAGGCTCTCCCGTGACTGGTGTATGAGGTTCATGGAGCATGGAGTGCACTGCGGAATATCGGATGACTCTTCACATACTAAGAGGCTCTCGTCCAAAAACATCTGCTTCCCTTCCAGTTCCCCGCCCGGTGGAGTGACCAACCAGTCGCACTGACCCCTCGACACCCCCCACTGGGCTTCCTCTACACGACAAACGCAACGGAAAAGGGATTGCATAAATGTAGCTGTTCCTTGTCCCCCCCCCCTTTTGTGGCACCTCGCCAACCACACGCATCGGTCTCGCAATTCCTCCAATCACTTTCTTGCGGTGCATCGCGGCAGCGCCAACGGAAGCCAGAAAGCAGTCGAATGTCAAACTGTCGCACATCATATAAGCTCACTTTGATCTTGACGACCGTTGGACGAAAGTTTACCACCTGGAAACGGCGGAAGCAAGCGGTGTCGCCTGCCACGCGTTGCACGCTCATTCGACCATCTCCCCCCCTAACCCCACCCATCATCCCCCTTCCGCCGCCCTTCTGAGGCCTTAGCCGTCGCTGCCCCAGCCGTCCCGTGCGTCAGTGTCTCCGATCCGGTGGCTGCGCACTCAAGAAAGCGCTGTCGGCAGGCCTTCCTGGCCCAGATGCGGCCCCTGCGAAGGTACTTGCCGAAGCCTCGACGTCAGCCACTGCAGAAGCTCCCCGCCCAGTAGTAAAATCAGGCCAATGTAAACGGATTTGAAAATCGTGTACCGTGTAGATCGTGTAAGTTGATTGAAAAATAGTGTAATAAAGTCGTGGTATATCGTGTAGTTTTCGTACAGAAATGGGACCAAACCGTGTGGTAATGATTGAGTGAGTGTACATGACTTTTTGCACGTTTTGACACAGTTTTACACGATTTTTACTCGGTTCGAAACCGTGTATTTTGGCCGGTGTTTTGCTTGTGCGCTGGCGCTGTGCAACAGAATTGCGCGTCGCTGTACAACTCCAGCGGGGGCTCTCGACAGCGGTCACCTTCACTGAGTCTCCCACCACGTGTGGCAAGACTCGAGCTGGCAAAAGCAGAAAACGCCGTTTTGTGGTGCCAGCTGTGATGCTGTTTTGACGCCAAGTGGGGCCACCAGAGTGATTTCGATGAGCTGATCACAGACACTGCTTTGCTCCGGCAAAATAGGAAGATGACGGCTACCTCATTACCTTGTTATGAAAAAATAGTGATGTCGTTGTTTATGATGATTTCGATGGCATAACAGTAGTTTTGCTGGCAACAACTGGCCAGTTGACACCATGGTGTCAAACGGTATCGCATTTGGCATCGCAAATGTGGCGTTTTCTAACAATACCACGGATAGCAGCGTCGCACTCTGCTGTGCGGTGGCCGCCTGTGTAAACAGTAACCGCCAGCCGCCAGGTCGTTCTCCCGGCGACGATCTCGGGCAGCGATGCCGGCCACCGTTTGACCGTCGCGAATGCGCACGCCTCCAGCGCTTGCCTTGGTACATGTCCGTGCGTTGTGAGAGTCCTAATGGATCAAAAGGTGTCAATTTCATCGTCGTCGTCAAGGAATTTTCTTGTCAAGGCCATAAGGCAGTCATCAGCTCCTGTTTCGTTCAAGCAGCAAATCAGAACTGCCAATCCAAATTGTGAAATCTCACAACCAAATGGTCATTTTTTTATTTACCACTCTTTATTCAGATTACCACGATGTGTTTGGTTATTATCAATCAAACGATGGACACCACTTTGTTTGCAAGTAATAGATATCCGGTGGCCACTTCCTCGCTTTGGCTTGCGAATTTTCTTGATCTGCACATGCCTGAGACCGCGGCCAACCCACATTGAATGCACGTGAGTGAAGACTGCATTTCACTCTTTTTTACATGTTTGGGCGTTGCACTGGGATGTTCGCCGAGTGCCTGTAAATCAAAATCAATCTTCCAAAAATGAGAAAATGTTGACATTTCAACGATGCAAGGAAATATTACACAACGAGGCGGGGATGTTGCCACTGGGCACCCATTTGAACCGGAAAATAGTTCGAAGCATTTTTACATTCAAAGCTTATGGAAGCAGAAGAAGAAGATTTCCTACAATTGGTGATACGACAAGGATGTGCATGTCACCGCTGTGGTATAACCGAACATGTATGGAACAGCCGCAAAATGTCAGTTGGCCATGAAAGCTCTTGAAAGTGTGGAAGTAGTAACCAGAACACACTGGGTACGACTTTCCAGGCTTATTATTTACGCCGCAAAGAAATGATCGTATTTTACCTTTTGATGCGTAAAAACGATTTTTACATTGTTACGCATAACAAGGCGCAAAATACGTAAATGCAGCGTAAATACAGCCCCGTGTACATAAAACAGTACATACAAACTCACGGAGGCCAGTGAGTGGCAGCCCGACGCGCTGGAGTGTTCGCGCAAACATGATAACGAGCCTGCTACTTTCCCAGTGTGTGAAGTGGTGAGAAGCCCTTCTAATCAAAATTGCGGCAAGAGAAAAATTTTACGTGGAGCTGCAATGTCAGAAAACCTTTTGCACATGTTTTTTATGCAATTTTATGCACATTGTGTTGCATCATTGTCTCGCATCCAGATTTGTTTAACTATGCATTGTGCCAATACCTTTGGATGCGAACAGTAAGGCCTGCTGAGCAAGCAATACAGAGTATATACCTAAAGCCATCTATCTATATAGTTTTTTGTACACAATGCATATAACATTGTTGTGGGGCAACATGATGCAAGGTTCAGTAATGTACAATACTTGCACCGATTTGTTCTGAAAGGGTGTTATATATGTACGAATGTAGATTATGTG
>CAJHUC010001953.1:0-31763 GCA_905146915.1 Ostreobium quekettii
GCTCAAAGAAGAGATGTTCAGCACTCAAGGTGGTTGGGTGGGTGGTGCAGGGTGGGGTGGGGTGGGGAGCAGATCGAAAGTGAACGCAAATCGCCACACTTGTTTGTTTGAATGGAACGAATTTCAGGGAATGAGACCCATGATCGTGCATCATCACCGTTTACATGACCCATGCGTTCCCTGGTGATAACACCTTGTAGATGCAGCCATGCCCTTGTTTGATGGAATCAAATGCAAAGATATGACAATCTCCACAACTGCCACCATGAGTCCAAGTCGTGACAACTAGCCAAGAATACACAGGTGATGCCTTCATGTTGGGATGTGAAAAATTCAGATGCTGGAAACAACATGAAGCCACAGACACAACAACCAGCACCTGCCATTGCTCACGTTGTTGCTTGCGTTTCTGGCAGGACAGTTCGGCGTCACATTTCCAGCTTAACATTGAGGGAATGCCCACTGCACCGTGGTTTTGACAGTGGTGCAATAATCTTTGTGTCCCCGTCGGTTCACAAAAACAGGACTCATGCCCCGGCAGGCTGACTTGCAGCAATCCTACCCCATCAGGTCACAAGCTATTACAAGGACACAGGACACTCAGGGCGACCTCTGATTGTGCTCCTGACCTTACAGGGCTGTAGTGTTGCTCAGATTGCCACTTGCCTGAACCCGACGCCGCAGGCAGGAAAGTGGTGCCACTTCCATGGAAGTCCCAGGACAGCTGTAACTTGCAGTCGCGAACATGATTGGTTGCGCTCTCTTTCCATAGTGTATGTCTGCCTTTCCTTTGTCATGTGTCCTGCTTAGAGAGGGTTGCATCGCTTCCCCTTTGTTGCCTTCAAGGTCTCAAGAAAACAGCCCAAAACACTTTCTTGGAATCTTATATTGTCACCACCCCATGAGCTGGTGCATCACATTAAACTGCACCAGGCTGCACAGCGCTGGGAGGTTGCCTGTGCCCTGCAGTGTTTGTTGAGCTACTCCAGCCTTCCACAGGAGTCCTGATCAGCAGTGTGCTTGTCTGAATCCACAGTGATAAAAATATCAAACTATGACAAACCATGGCGCTTGCAACTGTTGGACGTTGCTGGGCACTGCTTACATCTGCAGGCATTTGTTCCAACATTGCTTTGCTTTGATTCTGCATATTACAAGCAGGAGATTGAATTTGGCTCCCTCTGTCGCTGGAGCAGACGAATCGGCACTTGATGGCTGGGGCAATGTGCTGCTGCAGTTGCCATTATATGGCACACTATGTGATGTGGCGATCATGGAATGCCCAGCTAACCTGTGGCTCTGCAGTACTGAGGCCTTTCCTGGCTTGCAGGGCTGCTGATAATTGTCGCTGGGAAGTCTACAAAGATGGTGGACAGTTTCACCAGCATGACAAAGGTTTACGAGGGCACAATGCGGCTTGGGGAGGAGACAGACTCCTACGACTCTGATGGAATAATAGTGGAAACCAGGCCCTGGAGACACATAACAGGTACTACCAAATGCCAACTGGAAAAGGGACTTGAAGCCTGAAATGCACAACCAGGTTGTATCTGTATTGCATTGTTTTGTAGTCAGTCAGTTGTTTTCCATGACATGAGTACTGTCTTATCCATTGCAGCAAAAGATATAGGTGATGCAGTTACCATCCCTCTCCTCAGCAGGATTCATGAGGCACTGTTGTGTGCTGCAAAGATGATGCTGGTCCCTGAGAACAGCAGGGAAAGTGTGCCGCAAGGAACGGTGCAAACAACAAACAGCAGATACTAAAGCGGTTATCTTTTGTCTTGAGGGTTTGTGGGGTAAACTCATGATTTGGGCTAGGCAATAGCTTCAGCAAGTCAAGTTCCGTCTGCCTCATTGACTCCTGGGTTGTCGCTGCTTCAGGGTGAGTATCTGTGCTTCTCACCATGCAGATAGCGCTCTTGGGCTGCACATCTAGATTAACAGTTGCGAGAAATGTAATTGCAAAGGAAAGTAAGAAGACAGCACAATACATTATTCATGCATCAATCTTGTGGAGAATGGTTGCATGCATTTCGCAAATTGTAATGGTATGCGTCACCAACTGCTGTGATTTGTATTCCTTTGGCAGCATTTGACAATGTTATCATATGATTCAGCATCGATCAACAGTGTAATCGCGTTTCCCCTTTCAGGGCGACCTGTGTGCTCTTCATTTGCACACCCACATACTCCACACTCCACACTCATTGACTCCCCATTGTGGGAACAGGAGTCCAACTTGTGCATTTCTTGGAGATTGTTGAGAACGTGCTGGTGATACTGTGCTATTCAATTCGAAACTCTGCAATGTGATCAGCAGTAGCACTCAGTATTCCACACTATGTGCACAGCTCCTGAGGAGGGCTACATTTGCCCCTGCGTTCAAAGATTTATCAGCATGGGAAGGGGGCACAACACTTTGTAGTGTTGACATGCCTTGCATGCTGATTGGCAACAGCAGTGGCACACAGCTTGCACACCTGTGGTTGCATGTTAGGAGGGGGGCGAGAAGAAATGCATGGTGAAAGCTGCACACTGCAGCAAGCAAGCATATGGGATATGAATATTATAGGCGTTTGCCTGTAACCCAGCCATTTGGCCTGACTATGTTGAATGTGATGTGTTGTAGTAGACCAAGTGCGTCTCTCATGCAGGGACTTCTTGGGGCCAATTCAACAGACACCGCCCATGCATTCAGCCATCAAGGTGAAGGGCAAAAGGTTGTATGAATTGGCAAGGAAGGGTGAAAAAGTTGAAAGGTGTGCTGGAACAGACTGCTCTCCCCTCTGTTTTCTATCTTGTGCAGAATGCCAAAAGTGCCCGTGCGGTTGTGCTGGTAAATTGCAGTGTACCAGATTGATAGTGGAGACCCTCATTGTAAAGTTTGCAATGTTTGTGTTGTTGTCTTGTGCTGCTATTGTGTGTGTAATGTCCGATGCCTTGTAGAGGCCTTGATCTTAAACCTCAGTTCAGCACTTGTTTCTCAGTCCCTTGCTGCTGTAAGTCAAGAGAATGTCTGCGACCTTAAACCCCATCCCTGAGTGAAACCAGTGTTGCCCACCTGAATCACAATTGAATGGACATTTAGAGGGCTTGCACGGCTACTGCGAACTGGTCTAGAAGCGTTCTCACTGCAGTGAATCGCATGACATTTACAACTGTGGTTTGTGGAGCGCTGCATGGACTGCTGTGATGGTGTTATATGCCAGTGACACTGTGGATGTTGTTTCAAGCTAGAATAGAAAATGACAGCGTGGCAGAAACGGCAGGAATGCAGGCGTTCGTCTGCAGAGTTCAATTCTAATGCCAACTGAGGAATGGAGAACGCTCTCCATTCCACAACGGCTCATTAAAACACCGACAGTGGGATGCAGGAATCGCATTGAAATATGTCAGCAGTATCCTTGAGCTGGTACATTGGCAACTGATTGTGCAGCTAAAATACCTTGAATTCTGTGTGCCTGTGGGTGAATATGCTTTACTAGCTGTCGAAGAAGAACTTTAAAGCCACACACTTGGTGGTGTTGTAGCCAGGACATGGTGCCGCCATTTGTTTGCCCATTAGGTAATATCCATTGTGTGACATATTTCTCCTTTTTGCTACAATGAATGCCCTGCTGTAGCCTGGACTCTCGCTGAACTATCTGCTGCCAACAATCTATTCTGGGGCGGAATGAGGGTGTTATCAACTGCCTTGTCGCTCTCGGAATTGCAATATTCCTTGGCTGCTCAACAGCTCTGACTTGCACCATTGGCACATGTGGAACAGGCCTGCCCGTTCAGTATTTGTGTCGGAGTTCGAAATCAGCCCCAGGAGCGATGGGGGCGGACAGGACCTGAACTTCAGCATAGTTTGCAGCAAGGGCACTTATGTGCGATCGCTCGTCCATGACTTGGGCCAAACGCTGGGTTGTGGGGCTCACATGACGGCATTGCGCCGCACTGGAATAGGAGAGTTTTCGGTGGATGATGCATGGAGTGTGGAGAAGCTTGCGGAGTGCATGTCCAATTCAAGAGCTGAGAAGAGTGGGGATGGTCGACGAAGACGAGAAACATAGGGACATTAGGCTGATTGCATGTCCCAAGGCGCAATGCATGCTGGTCTTGGATTGCATGCGCTTGAAAGGGATGATGACGTCGCCGCTAAGGTTGGCTTGTTCAGTGATGGTTCAAACCGCTATCCCGGAGGGCTATAAGAAGCGCAAACTTCACGCTCATTATCGGCCCAACGACACCCACACGCGGACTGACCAGACAGCTCCCATATGGAGCTTGTTCTTACATATTTGTTGGTCGGCCTCCGAGCTTGAAGACAACTCCCTTTCCAAAGGCAACATAAACCATGACCAGTTTTCTTTTATCTCGCAACCAGTCGCCTGCCTATTTGTGTGCACGGAATGCTCACTATTCACAAACGCACACACAACAGTTCAGTCATGTGCCAACTCAGCGCATAGCCAAGTACAAGACAAAGACTAGAGCTCAGACTCCCACTACCACTGAGAACAGAGTGGCTGGGGAAAAAATGGACAGCAGTCCAGTCCTTCAACTCAAAAAATCACTCAAACACCGCATTCCTGGCTGCTCATATACTTCGTATTGTCATTTGCAAGAACTGAATAGTTGGCAACCAAAGTGAATAAAGAGAATAATCAAAGCGCTGCAAACTCGTGGGAACGCACACCACAACTTCCTCGCAACATTCTCTTCGGACAAGATTCCCTGAGCAAGGCGTTTCTTTCTGAACAGCAGAGCGCTTTTTACACAAATTCATGTTTTCCAAGACCAACATCGAGTGTCAAAAGGCATCCCGGGAGCCAAATGATGTCAAAATTGTCTAGCGCTTTATCGAAGAACTTCATGAGTATTCTGAATAAATTTCGGGGTGGGCTCTGCTCGAGCCATCCAATGCAACATCAGTCGCTCTGTTCAAATGCAGAGCAATTGCTTACCCTGAAGCATGATTGATCCATTGAACGAATTGGTGGAGCTCATGTTGCTACATGAACAGTCATTACCATTTTCTTGAGCATGTTCGCATCCTTGCCATCAAAATAAGGGAGCGTATGCAATATGGAGTTCCAGCAGAGATTCCTGACAAGGGAAGGAAGCAAGATTTTTGTTCAAGGACGTCGCCCATGAGGACCGTTTCTGAGACAATTTTGCACACATAGGGGATGATGTGACCCACGGTGGACCTGGAGGAAGCTGAGGACTAAGGATTCCACCAGAATGGCTGCCATGTCTAGGGGGATACCTGAGCTGACTCAGGGGGAGAGCTGACTCGTCCCTTGACAAGAGGGCCACCTTGGATCCCATTGAGAGGATTGTGAGGATTGTGGTTACAGCAGCCTTACATTCTCAGAATGTCACCCAGAAGAATAATCGGACCTCACAGTAGCCTCACCAAAGTAACCTGTGCAGCCAACCAGAATGCCGTTCTGGTTGGCTGCAGAACTTCCTCTGGTGCTTTGTGCATTGGGGTACAGTAGGGGTCCCTATATAGCGCCCCCCCCGTGACATGGCCACGAGGGGGGCGCTATTGGGGGCCGGGGACGCTATTGTGTTAACTTTGTTTAATGCATTTGATTGTAGTTTTAGTCAATATGGTTTTGGGTAATGACCGGCTGGCACTGTGGCGGGGCCCAGCGACAGCGTCAAGTGGCAGTGTGCCAACGCAGCAGCGTGGCAGTGTGGCAACGTAGCGGGGTGGCCGCGTGGCGGTGCGGCGACGTGGGGGCGCAGCAGCGTGGCAGCACTGTTGTGATCATCGTGGGCGTGCGATGGCTGCACGACTGGTGTGCCCAGTCTGCCAAATCAGTGCTGGGGTCAGTGGCGTTCTGTTCGGGTCGCAAATTAATAGGGCTCATCAAAAAGTTAGTGCATTAATAATATCACTCAGTTGGCGACCCATGAGGTCTAGATACGATGCAGAGAGATGTCAACAGCCTCAGCACCTTCGCCACACTGACCATCATCAAATTGCAAGCTCAAGGCACTCAGAATGCATGGAGATGACTTTGATGACAAAGATAGATGATGGCAACTGCATCATATGTCCTAAGAGTTCACTGAGATACTATAAAGATGCCGAACACAACGCCAATACGTGGCAGTGCATCACACGGAGACACATGAGTCAAACATGCCCCAAACATGCCTTGGAATATTGAGGATCACCTGGGTTGCTACTGGACACGTGTGTTTGTTTAGAAGCTGCCCGCCTGGCGACTTGCCGTGGATCGTGGCGAGATGGAGCCAGGAGGGGCGCGTTGAGACACCACGTGCTTGTTTGATGGGAATATATCCCGTGGGGCATAATGTGGTTGCCGACCACGGGAAGTGTGGGTGCTTGGTGAGAATGTGGCCCTTGGGGCACATGCAGTGGCTGATTGTGGGCAGTGGGGCATCCTGGGTTGCGTTGTGGTGAAGCAGCAGGCGTGGCAGAAAAATTCCGGGTATGAAAAAAGCATCTCTTTGGAATGGTGGTATTTTTGCCAAAGGGGTGCGGACAGCGCGAAGGGGAACTCTGTATTGTTGCACTCGGCCTGGCACCTATAAGAACGGTTGCGAGGGGGGTGTGTGTCTCTCGCGTGGCGGTCTAGGCGCTCAGTCTGGCTGCCTAGCCCTCCTGACCGTGCGCGCAAGGCTCGCCACGGCCTGAGCACAATAGCGCACGACCTTTTCGAAGGTCGTAGCCAGTCTGGGCCTTGTTTTCAAGGCGCTTCCTTGCCGTTCGAGACCAGCACCTCCAGCATGGTCTAGTTGCCGACCAGAACACATCAAGCCTCGTCATTGTATAGCCTTGTCGAGGCGGAGAGAAGCATTCCCCGTGTCATACACCAACGTGTTGTGGACAAGGCAGCCCTGACCCTGGGACCTGACCTCTGTTTTGACTTCGTCGACCGTTAAGAAGCAGTTGCGACCAGTTGGGGTACTCTGAGCGGAACCTGCAAGAGTTTCCACAAACATACTTGCATGGTTGGCTGGCAGTGGTGGTGTTGCTACCCTTTTGAAGCTTCCCCTTGCTGTTGCCGCTATTTTGTTGGTCTTGTCGGCGTGCCAAGCAGTTCTTTGTGAAGAGACCGTTCGCGTGAGGGGCAAAGCTTGTTCGTTGAGTGCACTCTCAACTGCTGAGGTGCTGAGGCTGTTGACATGGCTCAACTGCATGTTTGAGGGTGAATTTATTGTGCTATCTCCGGGGACGACGGCCAAAATGGACCACCGTCCTTTGCAGTTTATAGGTGCCTTGGCTGCAATATCCTTATGCATGCATGGTGCGGATCCTGCTCGTGTGGTAAGGATTTGCAATGGGGAGGCTGCTGTGTGAGGCGCTACTGCCCAGCCTGTCGGCCAATGCGAGCATCAAAGCGCCCGGTGCACAAATCGGTTGTGATGCCAAAGCAATTGATCAAGAGCTTTTTTGATGATGATGAGGGCGACTGCAATGATGGATACCCCTGCGGCCCGGATTTCATGGAAGACGGAACTCCAAGCAACGATGAGGATACAAGCAGGGATATGGAGATAGATTTGTATGATGATGATGAGAGAGAAAGAATGGAAGCCGCGGCATTGGACACCCCTCCCTATCCCTCCATTCTGCTGGCTGCAAGGAGTCAGGTGGGCAGTGCCCACTTCACTGTGCATAGATGGAGATCCGCCATGGAACACACACCTCCCTTGGCCTCCTGGGGAGGCCCTGGGCCCGGGCCCACAGTGGACGCACCGGACGTGCCGTCCGCCCGTCCGCGATATGCCAAGTTCGTTGAAACAAATGGCCACTGCGCCATCAGTCCACCAGACACGTCTCTTGGGTGTGTTTGGTTGTCCGCAATAGTAGTTTGAGGTCCCACTGTGCAGCAATGCTGCATAAAGTACTACAGAAATGGTGACAAGCCAGAAAAGGGGGCGCTATTGGGGGCCGGGGGCGCTATTAGGGGGGCGCTATATAGGGACCCCTACTGTATTGGGTTGCGCCGTAGCTCATTTGTGCAACAACTGGTGGTTGTGACTCACCAGCAGTCACACTTAGAGGCGGGTGAACGCGGGACGCACTGTTCCCCCAAGCAGAAGCGCGGGTGGGTGATGGGTGGTTGTGCAGTCGTGCCTGCGCCACGCAATGTGTGAATGGGGCCAAGAGGAACGGCGTGGCCCAGTGAGTCACGTTTGCAGCGCCCCCGACACGTTGAATATTTTGGAACTCTGGCGGATGTGACCATCCAACTGACACCCTGCCCCACGGCGTCTGAGAGGCCCCCCTCCACCGCCCCGCAGACCAAGGTGCGACACGGCGCACACCTGGACGAGGGGTATCACACGCTCGCAGTCAGGCGAGTGTGCCCCCGCGTTCTCCCGGGCTGAGACTGGCCCCGTAGGCCTGCGAGATCGCTCTCGGCAAATAATCTCCCGCCAGCCCCGTATTTCCTTTCATCGTTGAGGACGGGCCCGCAGAGGTGCGGTAGCTCGGCAGATCCGCGGCGCTGGGGCGAGCCGCGACCCATTGCGCGCCCTTGCGAGTGCGATTGCGAGAACAAGGGTCGCAAGCGCCCCTCGAGCTCTCCACGCGTGCCAGGTGGAAGTGCCTGTCAACGCATCGTTTGCGCAGCCGCTGCCGGCAGCTTTGGCGCCACACGGGGCCGAATCTTGATGAGGATCCCTCGCCGATGGGCATAGGCACGCTGACACGCTCCTCCGGGGTTGTCAGTGTGGGCATGACGTAACTTGCCGTGCGAGGGACAGGCAAAGGACTGGAAAAGCTCCTCTGCCCCTAGGTGCCGTTGATCCCCTCTGGGTTGAGAATAAAGAACCGTTTTGGGTGCGCCTGAAACTCAGCCTCAAGGGTCCGATCAAGGGAATCTGCCACCGACAGATTTGTTTTGTACTGGAAATGCATGCGGAAAAGAGTGAGGAGCCAAGAAGTTTCGTTGGAAGGGCTAGAAAGCTTGTCGAACGCCCTGCCGTGGCTCAGTCTCTGAGCCCTGCGGCTCCTGCGCAGTGCATGCCCTGGGGCGGTTTGTGCCAGGACGTGTCTTGATGCGGATGCATAGGCACGAACAGTACTCTATTCTTGGAGCCATGCATATTTCCGCACGTTCGCATGATAGTAGCCACCAGGAGCGCGACGTCAGAACACAGTTTTTCAGGGGATTGCCCGCCCTTTCCATCAGTATTCTTCGTTGCAATTGAACCACATCATGAGTGTTGGTGCAGGTCAGCTACCGTGCATGCGCGGACTGTGAACAGTTGGGGAGAAATTCTGTGGGCAAAGGCAAAGGTCCAAGGCAACCGAGGTACCCAAACGTCGGTGGCCGTGGTGTGACTGCGGAAAGGGTCTCCTAAGATGTTGACTGCCACAGCGCCCGCAGGGCACTTATTAGCCCCCCTGCGGCGCAGCTTAGTGGCAGCCTTCCTTCTGACTCTTCTAGCTAAGGCCGCGGTGGGTCAGGGCACTGCTGATGCCGAGGACTTCGAGACGGACATAACCTGCAGCATTCTGCTGAGGGGCGAGGTGGGATCGGCGGATCAGGTGCCTACGGTCACAGATGCTGGCATAGAATGCACAGGCCCAGGGACCCCGGTGACGATCAACGCGAATCCGGTGGTGGTGGACCTGCTGGGAGAAACGGTGCCGGGGGCAAGCTTGGTCGCTGGCTCGCCGCAGGACGCCTACCTCACGTTCGACTCCCTGCCGCCGATCACCATCAGGGACTCTGAAATCGATGACCTGGTGGGGACCGGCCAGGCGCCCGTCCGGATTGAGTCCACCACGATGCAGTTTTTGGAGTCCGAGTTTGACAGGAACTCGATGGCGGACGCGGGGGTGGTGCACGCCTCGGACAGCACCCTGCGGTTCCGTAACTGCACTTTCCGCGCGAACTCGGGCGCGAGGGCCGGCGCCGTTGTCGCCGCCGGCGGCGATGTCACCATCCTGAACAGCCTGTTCCTGGGCAACACCGGGACAGGGGAGGGCGCCGGACCGGCGTCCGGTGCCGTCATGGCATCCCGAATGGCCACGGTGCTGATCGACCAGTCGGTCTTCCGGGGCAACCAGGCGCTCCAGCCCGGCGCCTCGGCTTTCATGGCCACGGAGGACGTCAGCGCGAATATCTCCCACGTTGACTTTAACATGAACTCGGCGCTGAACGGCAGCGCGATTGTGATGGACGGCGGGCGCATAGGCATCTTCGGGTCGGTCTTCGAGACCAACGGCGGCGGCGCGGGCGGCGCGGGCGTACTCTTGGAGCGCGGGGCCGCTGGGTCGATCCTGGGCAGCGAGTTCAACGAGAACATTGGCGACGACGGCGCCCTGACGGTGCGCGACAGCGCCGTGGACGTCCAGGCGTGCTTCTTCAACCTCAACCACGGCAGGAAGTTCGGCGGCGCCGTGTCGATCTTCGGCGGCGCTCCCGGCTCCACGCAGTCCTTCACGAACTGCATATTCGAGAACAACTCCGCGCCGGTGGGGGCGGCCATCGCGATGTCGATCACGCCGGAGACGAGGCTGGAGGAGTGCGTTTTCCTGGCGAACAGGGCTGGGATGCTGGGCGGCGCCCTGTACCAGTGGAACTGTGACAGCACGGAGGTGGTGGGCTGCAGGTTTCAGGCAAATTCCGCGCGGCTGGCCGGCGGCGCGATCAGCCAGACCGCCTGCTCCGGCGAGTCGCCGGAGGCGATGTCGGAGGACCGCCTGCAGCTGGAGTGCATGGCGGAGGACGGGCTGGCGTGCACGGACGTCCGGATAGTGCGCAGCGACTTCGTGCACAACGTGGCGCACCTGCGGGGCGGGGAGGTGTTCCACAAGGGGTGCAAGAACGTGGAGCTGTCCGGCAATCGGTACCAGTACTCGCAGTTCTTCGCCACGGAGGGAAGGGTGATGTTCCAGGAGGCGTGCGAGACGCTCACGGAGGAGGACGAGACGTACGAGGCTGTGGAGCTGGATCTGGAGAAGCCCCTGAACACGGTGGTCGTGAGGAAGGAGTGTCCCAGCGAGGGGTTGGACGGGAACTGAGCATGGCTGGGCTGGGTGCCACATGGGTTCAAGGGGGTAGAAGGGGAAGGGGGGTGGAGGAGGGGGGTTGGGTGTGTATGCCATGGTGCAGGTAGGACGACGTTGCACCCTTTGAGCAGAGCAGGGCCAGCTGGCGTGAAGGGGGGGGGAATGAGGGGTTGCACTGCGAAAGCTGTGCAGCAGTCCCAAGGCACCCCTGAACGACACCTATGGAAATTGGGCTTTGGGGTTCCCAAGCACAGGCCAATGTGAGCGCTTGAACAAGGTTCAAAGATCAATTTCTCAATTTTGGGGAATGGCGCTCGCCGTCTTTTCGATGCTAGTTAGATGAGACTTGGCCTCGACGGTTGATGGCATCAAGCCACCTTGGCTCCCTTGGTACTTCTTGGCCCAATTGACTGTGTGCACATCTGACTCTGGGTAGGGGGAGACATCTTGCTGGGGCCAGACCTTCAGACTTGTGATCATATATCAGCTGTTGAAAACGTTGCATCTGCACCTCGGTGCTGTTGCATGCATTCCATTCTTAGTACATGTTGCGCTTGTGGCTTTAATGGACGGGAAGTCGTCGTCAAGCCTCGTCTGCCGGCGATGGAGCATCATCCACTGATCACTGAAAAGATGTGTAGTGTCACTGACAAGATTCTCAATTCCAGAACTACCCATGAACCATGGCGTTCGAGGTGAAATGGACTCATTTGGTTTAGATGCCAAAAACCAACGTGGTTTGCAACTGTCTGTTGCGATTTGAGCTGCAAACTGACGCATTGTCACGAGCACCAGATGTTGTGTCTTCAGTGTCGAATAGCTCAGTACAGAAAACTGTCTTGTCACATGCTAGTACATCGACAGTGCCCACGAGCAGCTGCTCATCCAGCACCAGAACTAGACTGCTGTGCACTACGCAGCCAACAAAGGAGAAGCACCACAACAACCCATTGCATGCAGAGGCATTCGGAAAAGGGTGTGTGTGTGTGTGTGCACATCTTATAAAGAAAGAGGCGGGTAAGAGGCGAGAGGGAGTCAACAAAAGTCATCAAGTGGCTCCAAGGTAGCTACCTATCCCGAAAGCGCTAACATATTCACATGCTGCCAGCATGGCAGTTGCACCCTGGTTCCTGTGTTCCATGGCCTTGGTTATCTCCACTCCCTACGGACAACTTCGCTGCATACCTGCATGCAACCACAGCACCTGTGTCACCTCCCGTCTGGGACCAGCCAAAGCACAAATGAAGCTGGCGTGCAAGACATTCAAGACTGGATGCCATTCTAAGCAGTGGCCAATCAATGCAAATGCTGTCTGAGCGGCTGCACATGACCACGTTGTCACATGACCTTAACCTTCAAGCAAGACAAAAGACAGGCTTATGGATACAGCTCCATGCCATGTTACTTGTCTTTGGTGCTTCCATTTTAGGCCTGGTACATGAGGTTGACTCCATGCACAACATTGTGCACTTGGAAGATGACCGTCAGAAGAGCATAGCTGAAGAAAGAACATACCTGAAGAAACAGCATAGCTGTGGCCGCAAAGAATAATTAGGGTAAAAGTTCTGGCTGGGCCCATTGTACGGTTCTGAGTCTGGCTTTCCTTTCGGACAACAAGAGTGGCCAATAGGTAGAGTTGTACTTAATAAACTTGAACACAGGGACGACAATGCCAGCGATTGTGAACAGAGGCGCCAATCGTAGGGTGCTAATTCGGGGGATACACAAGCATGATAAGTAGCATGATGCAAGTGGCCTGCGGATGGGACATTGGCTTGCTAGATGGTGTTGCACAAACCTTGCTGTATTGCCGCTGCACAGGGCAAACCTTGCGGTTGCTCTATAGCGCCTCAAGTGCCCTTCCTGTAGACTTCCTGGAGCGTTTTCTCCTGGAATGTGGCCGATCGCATGCTGCGCAGTGTCTGCACAGTCCCACATCCTCACTGGGTGGACACACTATTGGTGGAAGCGCTTTCAGCTCCAGCTCTGTGCTGCAGCTTTCAGCAATTATCTTCAGAGAGGGAATCTGGGGGAGCTCAGCCATTGTGATGTCTGGAACTGCATCCAGTCATCCAGATGTGCTCTTCCCAGGCCCCACCCGATCGCAGGCCTCCTTCAGCTCCAGGAAGGCTGCCACAGGGTCGCTGCTCTGCCAGATGGATCCCAGAACAGCAACACCTGAGAAGCCCAACGCCGCGGCTGATGGCACCTTGTCTGGAGCTATGCCCCCCAAGGCAAAGATGGGGATGGGGCAGGACAAAAGTGCAGCCATCAGCGATGTGCAGTCGAACATGGAAGCCTTGAGGCCAGGCTTGGAGATGCTGTCAAATATAGGGCTGAGGAACGCATAATTTAATGCACCGTAGTCGGTTATTTTGAGTTGGTCAAGCTGGTGGAAGGATGTGGACACAGTCAGGGGAGGCTCAGGGGATGGGATTGGAAACGGGGGCCTTGTGCTCTCAGTGTAGTGGATTCCCTGCCGCGCAAGTGCAGAAACACTGTTCAGATACAGCTTCCCTGCTCATGCTCGTGTCAGTACAGGAATTTTAGTTGTGAGCAATATTTAGTTGCATCTTTGCTCACAGCTGACTGCTCCCTTACTGAGTCAGTGCTACTGAATCGACAACAATACCATAGAGCAGCCACACCCACCCCAACAACCCAGGTGACACTTTTCCCTCCATATTTTGTTTTCACTGCCATATAGTTGCACACCAATCAGCGCATCTGGGACACACGAAAGTGCAGAATAACCTCTGTTTTTGTGAGATACCCCACTGAACCACCCAGTTGTAAACAATTTTTTTATCTCTGCTCATTTCTCTGCAGTACGTGGCAGCTATATTGGCATTTGGATATCAGTTGAAGTTGTGCAGTGATCTACGGGCTTATGTGAGTTCAGACACATAAATGGGCACATGACTTCTAGAGAAAGAAGTGCAGACCATGATACGCCGGATAGTGATATGAAGTCATTCCACCTTGATTCAACGTGAATGTGGCACAACATAAGATACAATCCCTTGGCTGAAAGGAGCAATCTGTGTCGTTTTCGCTGTGCATGCTGCACTCGTAGTCCATTGCCTCGCCATCCACAGTATTGAAGATGTCTCACAGAAAACCTTGCTGGGGATCGTGGTTTGCCCATTGTTTGACGTGTTTCCCTTCCAATGAAATGACGACGCACCAGCTCACCAATTGATGACAAAACAAATGGGCGCGTACCTTTAGGCGCCACCGGCCCGCCAATCGGTGATGGCCGTGCACCACGACCCTTCCCCGGAAGGCTGCATCCACGCCTGCCACGTACGCCTCCACCTCCGCCTCCTCGAAGCCGGGCCTCCTGAGGTGCAACCGGCCAAGGCCCGCCCCGAACAGGCGGTTCGCCGTTTCCACCTCTCCCGCCAGGGCGACAGGCGGCGTGATGACCACCAGGTCCATGGCGGGGACGGGACGGGCACCCAAAACGCCTCCCCCCAGCCGCCCACCCCGCCGCACTTCGGCGGCAGGGGCCAGCCCAGGTGGTTTCAAACCGCCAAGAGGGGTCGTGGGGGAGTTCGGCGCCTCCCGTTTCCTCCTCAGGTAATGATTTTGTCAGCTTGACAGCTTTTAACGACAATATCCGCCGGCGAGAGCAGGCCTCAGTAGTTTAGAGCGCGGCGAAAGGGTTTCCGGCGGCCCCTGCCCATCCAGATCCCCACGATCCGGCTGATTGATCCTTGAGCCGGCCTCACTCCCCTCACGAAAATCGCCCAGTGAACTACCCGCCGCCCGCGCGCACAAGAGCCCGGTCTCTCTCTGTTCCGCCACCCTTCCGCCCGCTGACCCGCTCCGGCCCAGCAAGCGCGAACCCAGGCAGCCCCCCCTCCCCCCTCTCCCCCCTTTACCCACACAGGCCTCCATCCACTTTAGCGGGTCCTAACCGGCCTTTGGACGCCGAAAGATGGCCTACCAGTACGCCCCGATCGCCAGCGACGCGGGTGCCAACGGGCTCGCCCAGATGCCGGACGTGCCCGAGGCGGTGTACGCCAAGTGCTGCGCAGTGGTGGCCCACCTGAAGGCCACGCTCAAGGCGCGCGGCTGCCACGGCATCCTGTCGCTGGGGCACAAGTTCCGGTCTATGGACGACGACGGCAGCAAGACGCTGAACTACGAGGAGTTCAGCAAGGCGATGCGGGAGATGAACTTGGACGAGAGCGCGCTCAACGCGATGTTTAGGTACTTTGACGCGGACTGCAACGGGGTGATCACCTACGACGAGTTCCTGGTCGGCCTACGGGGGGAGATGAACTCGCGGAGGCAGATGATGGTGGACCAGGCTTACGGCGTGCTGGACGCCAACGGCGATGGGCAGGTGGACCTGCAGGACGTGGTGGGCAGGTATGACGTGAGCCAGCACCCGGATGTGCAGGCCGGGCTGAAGACCAAGACGGAGGTGTTGAAGGAGTTCCTGGCGACGTTCGAGTGCGGGGAGGCGGACGGGATCGTCTCCAATGAGGAGTTCTCGCGGTACTACCAGAGCGTCAGCGCCTCGATCGACGACGACGACTACTTTGAGCTGATGATTCGGAACGCGTGGCACATCAGCGGCGGGGAGGGCTGGTGCGAGAACACGACGAACCGGCGGGTGCTGGTGACGCACGCCAACGGCCGGCAGACGGTGGAGGAGATTACCAACGACTTCGACATCGGGCGTGGGGACATCGAGGGGATGAAGACCGCGCTGAGGGCGCGGGGGATCCAGGTGGTGAGCCTGGAGCTGCTGGGCGACGCCAGCGAGCAGACGCCGGCGGCTATGGCGCCCACAACAGACGAGCAGATAGCGAAGAACAAGAGGGAAGCCACCAGCATCAGAGCCAAGAACATGCAGAGCAGCATAATCTTCTGAGGACCCCGGCGGGCGCGGCGCGGGGGCGAGGCGCGAGCTGGGACGAGCCCTGGTTGCCGGTTGTGGAGGAAGAGTGTGCTGTGGGGTGGAGGGTACAGGTTGGGAAGGCTGTGGCCAAGTGGTGGGGTCAATCGGATGGTGCAAGGTGACGTGTGGAACGGATGCAGAGAATTTTGTTTGGGTAGGGTCGGTTATCAGGACGCAGCGCCCTGGGGGAGGTGCCCCACGTTGGGGAGCAGATCTGGCCTGTTGCAGAACGTGGGATGGCCCTGAACGGGCCTGCTGTGTGTACTTAATAAACTTCGTAAGCGTGTGGACCACTGTTGGAGTTCTTATGGAGCACAGTCCGACCGCGGTGTGGGCCACCGAGTGCGACGCGCAACAGCGTGGCGCAGCCCTGTTTTCTTGTTTGAGATCTACCTGCACTTGTCAGGTGGCAGGTACTGGATGGTGTTGACATCGGTCAGCCAGAGCAGTGCTGGAGACAAGCCGCTCCATTGGGGCGAAGTGTTGGTGTGCACTGGTTTTGTTGGCTGTGCGAAGATGCAGAGACATCTCCAGTCTGGCGCCGTATTTTGATGACATGGAGTTGTGTAGCCTGTGTCTGCACAAACCCCTTATCTGCTGGTCAAGGCTGCATGGGGCAGGACCACCTGTTACTATTAATGCCTTTCCCAAACCCTGGTTGAACCACATATAGTTCTCAGTGGCTTGATGAGGAGGGCCTGTTTGTTATGGATGATCACGCAGGCTCTGATCTGTGTAGTGGATGATGGGCACCCTCACAGTGGCTGTACATAGAGTTGTAAACAGTTGTGATGGGAGACGTCATGCCGTGAACATATGGCAAGGTGTGAGCGTGCAGCGAGGCGAGTTGTGAACATTTTGTGGGACATTGTCTGCATACTTTGTTTCACTCATTGATTCCGTGTCAACTGGGGGCAAGGGTCACCGCTGCACTCCGTTTGATTGGCAGTGGGTGAGGCACTGGCCAGGTTTGTGCAGCAGCCTGCACAGGAGCAGTATTGAAATGGCATTTGCCTGGTCCCACGATGCTGGTTGGCACCCAATCCACGCGATTCTTGCCAACAAAACGCTGAATGCTTGCAGTATTCCTGATGCCTCTGCTTCAAGTCGCAAGGTCAGCTCTGCTGCATGCCCTTTTGCAAAGAGTGTTTTGCGCTCAGCTGCAAGTGTTTGCAAATGTTGCAAACTATAAGATCCAACAGCAATATCGATATTCAGATCAGCAACTCAGAGGCGCTAGAGAGAGCACTCCAATCAGCACACAGCGCAACACACAGTTGAAGCGTGCAGCCAGAAAAAATACCACACAACAAATGAACTCCGCGTCCTCCCCCCTAAACTACTCCCAATGGGGTGAAGGAGCATGCACCGCAGACTGCCAGATGTTATTTGCAGCGACCCCTTATCCCACAGAGGCCACAGCGTGCCCAAGAGCGGCATCAAAGTCGGAGTTGGTTTCCTAAGGCCTGCATGTCACAAAACGCCACTTGTCTGCAAAGCGCTGGGCACCTGTCACATAAGGAGTGCGACTGTCTTCCAAGCCCCAGTCCTGAAAGCCCCAGCGGTCCCAAAATACTAGTAAAGAACTAAGACCCGTGCCCCAGATCCCTTGAGCCCGAGTCAGGTTCATACCCAGGCACAGGGAACACACAGCAGTGGCACCAGAGGAATCCCCAACTCCCCTGGTTAAAGAATTCTAGCGAAGCAAATGCATTCCATACCCTCGAGCACGTCCCCCAGCAGCGCGGGCCGCATGCACATCTCCTTGCTATCCCCAGAATGGGCACACTCGCGCACACAGTTCGGCTCCCCTCCATCGTGGAGTTTAGGCCGAAGACAAGGGATGTTCCCAGATTGCGCTCATCGCCTCCTCTCAAGCTGGTATGAGCCAGGGCTAGGAAAGGGCCCTTCAGCGAGCGCAACAATCCCACGTGTGCTGGGCGGCGCCCGGCACTGGCTGCTTGACTTGCGGCAAAGACCCCAGCTCAGCTCCGGCCTCACTCATGCTCCCAAAGTCGAGTGCCGCACAAATATCAAATGAACCAATTTCCAAGCCAGCCCTCCACGCACATCCCCCTTCAAAAAGGGACCCCGCCCCGCCCGGGAGGGGGGAGCAACTGCCTGTCACTCCAGCTTCACCTTTGCCGCTCGGTTCAACTGCCGCCCCACATATTTCAGCACCTCGTCGATCAGGATCACCGGGAGGGCGAACAGCAGCACCAGCATCCACTCGTTCACTGACAGCGGCACGATGCTGAAGATCGCTGCAAGCCAGGGCACGTACAGGATAACAAAGTGCAGTCCAAAGGACAGGCTCATCGCCACCAGCAGCCAGGGGTTGCACCAGGGCGGCATCTGGACCAGCGAGTTGTCTTCCGAGAGGGCGTTGAGCGCGTTGAACATCTCGATCGCCACCAGCACGGAGAGGGACAGTGTGGTCGCCTTGGCCTTGCCCTCGTCGAAGTAGTCGCAGGGGTCAGGGAAGGTGAAAGTCTGGCCAAGGGCCGTGTAGTTGGACACAGTGAAGCCCTCCCAGGTGGGGCACTCCTCCCAGTGAGTCAGCTGGTCCCAGGTCACTGTGGAGTGGCCATCCTGGGACAGGTCGATGAAGAGGACACGCTCATACATGTACCAGCTCACAAAGGCTCCCACCTGCAGGGTAGACAGGAGAAACAGATCTGTCTCTTGCAGGCTGATAGCCAACGGCCATTCTTGAACATCTGCCCTGCACATGTGTGCTGACACAAGTGTGCAATTCCGTGTAAGGGCATTTGTGCTTCAGTGTTGGAGTGCTTCTCGGCCGGGACATGTGGCAGAGTAGGCGCTGTGGATGTGTCAGACTCGTTAGATACTGATGGCACAACTGTCCAGGAGATGCAGGTTCCTGTCACCCTGATGCCAAGTAACCAATTGGCTACTACAGTAACAGATGCAGAAACATATGACAATCTTTGCCAGCTGTCGTCCTTGCCATAACTCAGACCAAGCAAACTGGTTAAGCTACCCCAGCATTTTAAACGGCTATGCATCCAGGGTGCGCACTAAAACCTGTGTTCGTCACGAAACTATTGAACTGACCATGGTCAAAAGACAGCGCACACCACCAGAAGCAATCTGTTTGGCAGTTTGGCGATTTCGGCTCATGGCTCGATTTTGGCTCCTGTTAAAGTGCACAGGCTCACCGTGGCAAATCCCACATACAGCCCAATGACCATCCACCGAAAGAACAGCCAGGGCGTCACCAAGTGCTCATCACGCAGCCGTGGTGGCTTCTCCATGATGTCCAGATCTGGGGGGTTGAATCCTAGTGCCGTGGCAGGGGGCCCATCCGTTACCAGGTTGACCCACAGAAGCTGAACAGGAATGAGGCCCTCGGGAAGGCCCAAGGCAGCAGTGAAGAAGATGGACGCCACCTCACCGATGTTAGACGAGATCATGTAACGGATGAATGCCTGAAAGGAATGCATGCGAACGAGCCTCAGCGCCTTTGTATGTTGTCAAGTGCCCCATTTGTGCCTGCTCTATGATGTTCAAATACGACATTACACAATGCAAGGCTATACACTGCCACCAACAGTGCAAGGCACTAATAGCACTCGATTGCAAGGCTGAGCAGCATTGCAGATGGAGGTAATGAACAAATGTTAGCCAAGTGGAGTGTGACTATATTCCAGGTCTGGGCCAGTGGACCCTCCGCCCACACACCTTCAAACACCCAACAACCACACTGTCTGTGCCCTGAACCCCAACGCCCCTTGGGCACAGGTCAGGCTGCGACTTGACACTGTAAGCATGCAAAAACACTGCACAGAGAGGTGGGCGTACAACAGAAGTCAGAAATCTATGGACAAATACTTTGCATTCGCAAAAGACATGCAGCTGGCACTTCTCTCTATTTCAAGCAGCATTGTTTCCAGTCCAGTCCAGTCCTCATACAGTTGTTGTCAAATCCCAAGTTCACATCACAACTTCATAGTTATCACTATCAAATATCATTGCCATAACCTTCAAAATCGTTAAATGCAAAATATGCCACACTTTGCAAACAAGAAACACTATTTAGCTCCCAGTTGCCGCCCACCTTCATGTTGTTGTAAATTGAACGACCCTCTCCAACAGCATTGACGATCGTTGCGAAGTTATCATCCGCCAGAACCATGTCAGAGGCCTCCTTTGCTACCTCAGTCCCTGATGCCATTTCATGCCACTCTCAGTGACTCCTTTCCAGCTTGCACAGGCACTGTATGCCCCTAAAACAAATTGGTTGTCCAAAGACATTCCAAACATTTGCAATATGATGCCACAAATGCAGCATTCAAACTGGGAGCAGCTGGGCATCCATTTCGTTCTCCAGTCTTTCTGTTCCAAGCTGTCGTGTTACCGGGCAGCTCAATAGCTGGTCTGCACACCCTGCATCCCAACCAAAGAACTACTACCTGATCGGCATATATCTCTCTACAAGAAAACAAGACAACTATGGTAGTAATTCCACCTGGCATGACAGGCAACAGATCCAAGGCACCCCTTTGCCAACCACCTGCGATGCCCATCGCGATCCCAATGTCTGCCAGCTTCAAGGCGGGTGCGTCGTTCACGCCGTCACCAGTCATGGCAGTGACCTCTCCAATGTCCTTCAGCAGGCGCACAATGTCCTGCTTGTGCTTGGGTTCTGCACGAGAGAACACCACCCCACCACCCTGAGACAATATCTTGACTTGCTTGCTCCTGGGCTGGTTGATGAAGTCGCGACCTGCGCAACACACGCAACAATAACAACAACAATATTACAGACAATAAACGATATAAGCAAATACATACAGTAGCATCACATGCACTGTTTAACCTGGTGTCATGACGTAGCAGCCATTTATCTGTGGACCACAAGCTCCACTGGCAAACGGTTGTAAGATTCTCAACTTCAGAATCATCCTTGGCAATTGAGTGTGGCAGGTGCTTGATACTCCTCATTAGGTACAGATCGAAACGTAGGGTGCAGTAGCACACAGTTGCAGTGGCCACTGCTACTGACATGATTGCTACTGAAGAAACTGAACTGCTTGTTATGTCAGACCTTTCTCATTGTGACCAGTGCAACAGATTATGCCTGTTGCAACTTCCAGCATCAAGCAGAGCATTATTCAAGTGCTTGACATTATCGCCATTACCAATTTGCTTTGGTGACGTTAACAAGCATCATGTGTTGGCAGTTATGCTCTATCCAACATATCAAGCAAAGGTACTTGGCAGATCAATATTCTAAGCCAAGTGCAAAAGGGATGGGTGAGGGGGGCAGGGGTGCTGCCATTGCACCACTCTATGGCAGATTCTCCAGTGCAACTTATGCAGCTGTGGGCACAGCTGTTCCACCCATGTTTGGGAATGCAATGCACAATGAGATTCATTCTGCAGTCTTTGACCACTGCCACAATCCACACAACCACGGAAGCACATCTGTTCATCTGTAGGCAAACCTCTCGGCTACTAACCTGTCATCGAGGACCCCTTTGCCACTGACCCGCCAGATAGCACACCGATGTCCTTGCATATTGCCTCAGCTGTGATTTGGTTGTCTCCTGTGATGACAATCACCCGTATGCCAGCTTCCTTGCACTCAGCGATGGACTGCCTGACCTCTGGCCTGGGTGGGTCCCTCAGGCCCGCCAGGCCCACAAACACCATGTCAGACTCAACTGCTGCATAGTTCTCAGTATCGTGGAGGGTCTTTTGGCCTGGATGTGTCTCCCCATCGTATGATGCCAGCTCGCCCAGATCTGTCTGAAGAACAGGAAAGTTGGACTGTGAGAACAAACACGATTTTGAGGGACAAAGCACTGTTCTGGTGGGACAGTCTGTAAAGGCAGGCTGTGCTCCACACTTGCCCAGCACCATCGAGCAGCAACTCAAATCAGTACAGGCTCTAGGCCATATTGCACACAAGGACACAGAAACAGGGGCATCCTGCCTCTGGTCTTGTGCATCATAGATAGGTATCAAGAAATAAAGCCTGCAAACATAAAAGACACATGAAGACCCCTTGAGACACAAAAAGACACAGAAGGCAAAAACAGGCAGCTGTTAGGATGGTGTCCAATGGTTTGTGCACACAGCAGGGCCAGTGCCAAGCATACAAGGGGCACAACAACAGCCAGCTCATGGGCAGCATGCACACGTTGCACGTGAGCAATGGTTGTCTAAACTTTCAGACAGCTCTTCCCAGTTCTCGCCAATGAACCATTGGTTAGTCACACAGCGGTTTTTGCTTGTTGCGACTCGATCCATACCTATGCAATTTGCCACAAAATAGGATGGGCACATGATTTCCATTCGGCCATAATTTGCACACATTGTACAAACTCAAATAGCAGAGGACACTCCATGAGAAAAGGTGCTGTCATTGCTTTGCATCACCACAGAATAGTGGCAATTTTCCTGATAAGAACATACCTATATTGACACACAAGTTTTGACATGCTCATGGCATTCAAACACAAAACTTCCCAAGTGCCACCCACCTTCTGTGCAAGGGCCAGGCACCTGAGGGCCTTCTTGGCCATGTTCTCCACAGACACAAGGATCTGCTTTTTCAACTTATCATCCAGTGGCACGATTGAGCCATCCTCCCGCATCGCACGGCTGCACCTCTCGACTACACACTCAGCTGCCCCCTTCACAAACAGGATGTTCTTGGACTGGCCAGCGTTGGCACACAGCACACTCATCGATTTCCTCTTTCGGTCAAACTCCAGCACAGCCCTTCTCTTGAACCTGCCTCCAACGATGGCCAACAGCGTATATCAGTGCACAGCAGTGAGCATGTACACCCGTCCACATCCGTGCAGCATCTGCGCCCAATAGTGTACAGTTGCACATTGTGAAGGGGCAAGGATTGGCATGGGCCAGATGCAGTCCCACAAGAACACACTCCCCAGGTGAATACACCAGGCACTGGCCAGCCTTTGGACCCTGAGGTCAATTTGATGGCAAGTGAAATCAACATAGTATGCAATATGTAAGTCCACTATACATATCTGTTATACAAAAACGGATGGTACACAAATCAAAACTGCCAGTGAAATAGTCCTGTACACAAGCTATGTGCAAAATTCTCTGCTACTGAAACAGCAGCCAGATAGCACAGGCCCAAAGAATGCAGCCCAAGTGGACACCAACATGCAGCCTTACTGCTGCCTTAGAGGTAATTACACTGGATGAACAGGGCCCAATGGCAGCATATAGGGCTGCCAAGTTGGGAGTGGACACCAAGAAAACACTTCAAGAACATACACTTGCAGAAGTGCACAAAACATGTTATTGCCTCGCAGGTGTAAGAGTAGGGCTATCTCGTATGATGACAAAAGCAGTCAATAGCAGATTCACACATACAGATCCAACCCAAATGCACATTCTCCAAAACATGCTTTCAAAAATTTCAAACTGTGTTTTTGACTCTCAATCAAAAAGCAAGCCTGCAAGCAAACACGCAGCTGGTGCACTCTCTTATCAAATCCAATGTGCACTCTCCAAGTACAGCATCTCAAATGGCAACCTCTAGGAACTCAAGGACAGGTTTTTATCTCAATGTCTCTGCCAGGTCGAGTGGGTTTCGATAGAGCCCTTGTGATGCCTTTTGTGCTCGTTCATGTCTTTCACATCAATCACTGATACGTTTACAAAGCAAAAATCAATCAATGGTTGCCAAATCTGCACATTACAGAAGTGTGTGCATTTCAAAGCTATGCCTGGCTTGGCTGCCTGTCCCAGGCACCACTTTCACAGCTCATCTGTGCCACTCACAGGTACCCAGGGAAACTCAACTGTGAGATGCCCCCACTGAACACTCAAGGATCACACAGGATCACAATGACACAGTGACATTGCTGGGGAGAGTACAGTGCACATCACACAGTCTGAACCTGCGTCTGTCAACTTCACAATTGGGGGCATTGGATGCTCCCACTCACCTTGCAGCATATGCCAGAGTCGCACCATCAGGGTGGTTCTCTGGATCACTCTTCCTCTTTGACACGATGGTCTGCTGTTCAGTCAGGTCAGGCACACCCAATTTCTCTGTGAGCACCACTAGGGCCGCCTCTGTTGGGGCGCCAACGCCCCTGAAGGTGCCCGACTTCCACTCTATGCGAGCATCGTTGCACAGAGCACAGACTTGCGCCACTGCCTGCCACAAAACAGCAGAACTGCCTCAGCCTCTATGCAGACAGAGGAGCATTGCACTGACTTGCAGCGCGGTTGAAAGCTTAAAGTCGCCACAAAAGGATGGGGTCAGGTGTGCAGTGCGCAAGGCTCGTGCTGTGACTGCTAACGGTGAGCATTACCCCCAATTGCATTATTAACATGCCATGTCCACATGCCTTATTGATACCTCCCTGTATCGTAGGTAGACATTGGCATTTTACAACTCTGGATGAATTATCCAGCTGAAGCACTTGGGCCATTGTCAACTCAAGGGCTGTTTGCTTTGGCAGCCCTTTTTCTTGCACAGTCAGCCACGTTTTGCAAACAGTGTCTGTCCAGCCCGTTTGCTGGGCGTTTAACTTGCATTTACGGCATGCATTGCCAAAACGACCCCTTCTTGGTGTATTCACATCCTGTTTTCTGATAGACGACGATTCCAGTCTCTTCAGCTCCAGGGGTGCTGGTTTACACTAAATGCTAATTCCTCTATCCCATATTAATTGTCGTCTGTTTGAAAGAGAAATTCACTAACAAAACAGCATTTGAATTACAAAACGAGGCCAGAATTGGGAAGATTGGTTTCCAAAACCCTTAGCTACCCAGTTTTCAAGAAGGAAAAGTGAGTCCTGACACCCTTGAGCGTTGAGCAAATGGTCAATTTTGGCCCTTTTTGCGGGAATAATTCGACGTTTACTAGGCACAATAGCCTTGGTACAGAATGGTGCAAAATCCACAATCCTGCACAGCATTGAGTTGATTCTTTTACCTCACACTTCAAACTTATGGAAATAGCTTTGCACAAAGTTTCATCTAAAACGGAAGCTCCAATAAAGGAGAACTAGTGCAGTTAATTCACAGGTGACAGTTAACATGGGACGGAGGAAGAAACAAGGGAAGTCAGCAAAATAATTGGGTGTATTCTTGGATGCCTGTTCTGGCACCCATTTTTTGGAGCTGTTGTGAAAATGGACTGCTAATACCCTCGAAACGTCTTTCTTGCCTGATTGGTTGCCACTGTCCCAAATTGGGGATCTTGGAAGGATTATGACAAAAACGGCTACAAACACCCACTAAATGTAGTGTACACCCACATTCGGGCTGAAATACAGGCGGCCAACACATAGGGTCCATTCGTCAGATCATCTTAGCTCATGTTGTTGTACAGTATCAACATTCTGCAGCACAATGGCAACGCTACTGCATTGCACAGATGGTGCATCTGCATATCAGTGGGCAGGGGAGTCGTGACACACATTTCAGACACCTATTGTGGTACAGCATAACCATTGCACTTATCAGAGTATGTTAGAAAGTCGCATTCAGGAGCTACTTGGAAATCCTGTCTTCAAAGCAAGCTGACACGCTCTCCCAAGGTCATCAATACACCTTGCACGATCAATGTTTGCGATGGGAACACAAAGTAGCACCTGCATGCTATGGGCTCCGGTTTGCAGCCAACTTGCAATGCACAGAGCATTCACAAGACCCACAAAGTTACAACAACAAACATGCGCACAGCAGCTTTGACACTGCTAATCGGCAGCACCTGAGATGGCCGATGGCTAGTGTGAACAAAAATTAGTTCAAGGCAAACAAATGCGGAGACAAATGGCACCCCAATAGCCCCCCCCAAGTGTAAGTGCACTGCCTTGTCACTTTTCAGCAACTGTTGTAGCAGCAGATTCCCAACTTGTTACCACCCGAGGTTTACCCAGCCCACCGACATTGAACATACCACCAACCTCACCTCAACGGCCTTGTTGAACTTTTTCAACCCAGTGACTGACCCTGAGTCTGGGTCAAACGTATGTCCTGACACTGGATAGTCTTTCAACTCCCCAGGTAGCGCGCCAAGGGTAACGAGTTGGACGCAGGACATCTGGTTGGTCGTGAGGGTGCCAGTCTTGTCTGAGCATATGACAGTTGTACATCCCAGTGTTTCAACAGAGGGCAACTTCCTGCACGAGCAACAACAGACCCTTTCAGTTGCTGATGCCACTGACATGAGGATGCCACTTATCGACCATTCGAATTGGGAACAAGTGGTTGACTGCTCCACCACTGTAGCACGTCTATATGTAGCAAATAAATATATGAACAAGTTCCAGACTTGGCCAGCACTTTGCAACTGGGGCCGATCACTCCTGCACAAATATGCAGTCTCATCCATGAAGCTGCTACTCTGTGCAATGTAGAACATGCACCCCCCCCACCCCACGCATTCAGGAGCCTAGTTCCATACTCATTTGACCTCTTCCTATCATCTGCAGCAGCATAGACATCCATAACTTGCATGCACACTCACATGCTTGAACAAAATTTTCGCCAGGGAATGGCAACCACACAACTGGTGTGTCTTGCAGGGTGCCATAGGGCCATCGGCAGTGGCACGCACTTCATTGGCATATTGCTGTTACAGGAAAGCTGCGATGCATCTGGGAATACTGTAGTACCCAACACACCTCTATATCTCTCCCTTGCCTTGCTCTAATACCGCACCAACAGTATCAACTGGCCACAACATGGAAAGTGGCAAGATACCCAGAGAAGCCAGGAATCCGAACACATTGTTGCACATCAGACAAACAAGCTGTGTGTCATTATTGTTCAGTTGCTCTTGTTCAACTGCTTGCAGAGCATTGGCTACAAAAAGCGATAAACCTTTGTCCTGTGCTAGCTGATGTCCAAACAGGTCCATATTCTGGAAAAACAACCCATGCCACCAGGCAATCCACTTGTGCCTCCTTGTGACTGCACAAAAAGCCATCCCTTGCAGTTCCCACGGATATTCTTCACCAAAGGGGGTGCCACCCAGCTTAGTCATAACCTGGCAAGGCTTTCCTACCCACAGTCACAAAACGTGCCCCTGCCACTTTGTTCAGCACTTGGTGCTCCTCCATGCTGCTGTGTCTTGGTGCAGCACCAGAGAACACCAGACACTTGGGTTAAGCTTGCGATTTGGGAGCATTCAGGATTCATTTGCTTTGGGACGAGTAGTCTTCAAACCTTGACCAAATATCCACTCTGCAAGCTCCTGGTGGAGGGGCTTCTGGTTGGCTGATGTTTAGCATTAACAGAAACACCACATTGACGATCCCAACCTCATGCGATTCTGAAATCAATTGATGCCTATGCAGTCTGACCACGATCCCATCCCAGACATAGCAATTGCAAGATGTACCCTCACATCACACTTGCCATCGGACCGGGCTACCACCTGGTCAACTGGGAAGCCGCTACCCTTCAGCAAATCACTTGCAACAACAGTAGCACGTGCCCAAACGTCCTTTCTAAATATACCAATGTCAAACTTGCCTTTTCTGCCAAAGCCACAATCTTGGCACCTGCAAGCCACCAGGAACCAAATACCCAGCAGTAGACCATGCAGATGAATTGCAACATTATGATAAGTAGCAGGACATTCACCTGACAATGGCATTCTTCTTTGCCATCCGCCGAGTTCCGAGGGCAAGACAGGTGGTGATAATTGCAGGCAAGCCCTCAGGGATCGCAGCTACTGCCAGGGCGACTGCTATCTTGAAGTAGTAGGTGCATTTGCCCAACGAAAAGGTCACTGTAGACAAGTTAGGAAGAGAGCTGCCTGGTGTGCTTTCCCAGCTCAAGAAATGATGGTAGTTTATGAGCCACACTGTCACACAGATGTAGAAGATGACCTGCATACACATACAGTAACACAATATGACAATCTGGTTCTGCGATGTCACCTGTGAATGAACAACAATCATAATAATGTGGGCACAGCAGAAGCCAACAACTCAACACGTTTTTCCAAGACAAGAGTTATCATAACAGGCACTAAAAGAAGCAAGAAGTGAGCCTCCACATCGATCTGAGCCTAGAAAGCCAAAAGGGGAAAGTTCCAGAGGATTGTTAGGAAAGGAACAGCTGTAAAAGCACCACACTGACAACATCCTTCCCAAGGTGGCTGCCAACAAATTTGCAGCGAGGAAGCTTGGTGTGCCATAACAAACTGCGAAACCAACACCTGATATCTTTGGTTTGGTTGAAGGGCCTCCAGACACCTTGTGCAAGTGCAAGTTGTACGGCAACAGTGTGGAGGGCAGTTCCGATCTTTTTGCAAGTCAGTGTCACTCTTTGCATCTAACAGGCTTCCCACAAATCCAGCAATGCAGTAGTTGCAAGCTGATGTATTGGTTACTAACCTTCAGCACTTTGTTGCGAGGTGCAAAACCAGCCAAGGTGGCAGCAAAAAGCAAGCAGGCAAGCAAGGCATCCTTAACGCTCCAGGCCAACCCTCATCATCTGAATGTTGCATCCCATTCAGGCCATTCGGGAGATGAGCTGCAGGATATTGGTTTGAGCCCAGGCACAAGGCCAAATGTCCTTCAATGCTCAATTTTCCACCCACTTCGACAAAACAACACCATTCCACACCCACCACATCTCTCTAAGAACGAGATCTCGTGATCACATAAATGAGATGAACATGGCACGTTGAGAGATAGAAAGTGAAAAATTGGAACAGCGCACCAACCTGTGCGAGCAGCTCGCCAAATTCGTTCAGCTTCTGTTTCAGGGGAGTGTCAGCTTCCTCCTCAGCAGCCTGACTGATCTGC
Source organism: Ostreobium quekettii (assembly GCA_905146915.1). Classification (NCBI taxonomy): domain Eukaryota; kingdom Viridiplantae; phylum Chlorophyta; class Ulvophyceae; order Bryopsidales; family Ostreobiaceae; genus Ostreobium; species Ostreobium quekettii. The sequence goes on from CAJHUC010001953.1 coordinate 28,709, forward strand.
TCCTGGATCTTGCCGATCTCAGTCTTCATCCCAGTGCCCGTGACAACAGCCACACAAGTACCTGTGGTGATCGCTGTCCCCGCGAACAGCATGCATTCCTTCAGCTGCAGCTCGCAGTCCGGGTCAGGCACTGGGTCGATCGTCTTCTCAACAGCAACAGGCTCTCCCGTTAGGGAAGCCTGCACTGCTTTTACGCAAGCAGTGTTGAGTTTGACAACTCGAGAGTCTGCCGGTACCTTGTCACCAACTGTCAGCTCGATTATATCGCCTGGTACCAGCTCCCTTGAAGGCAGATCTGAGATCTGATCGAAGCAAAAATGGGACTTTGAGCAACTCGCAGCATTTATCACCATTGGCAGTGCATTGAATGTCACATGTGGACAATGCAAATGCAAGGGCCTGCAACATTTCAGTCAGTGACTCATCTCTGCATAATCTTGAACACAAATCGTAAACATGGATCCCATTCTTGTTGGACAGGAACGTCCACTGCGCGGCAAGTTTCCACTCTCCTTGGGAGGGATTGAAGAATGGCATGGCACTGTTGTGCGTTGACAGACAACGTTATGAACCAACAACAGCAGCAGTCACTTCCACACGAATAGATTGAGGGCAGTAATCTGCGAGTTCTTGGTCAAAGAAGGGCCACACTGCTGAACAGAGGCCATTACATATGTGGGCATGTGCACCATCCATGCCACACAACCAACACCCATGGATCTGGCAATTGTGGTGCGTCCTTTATGTCTCCAAGTTCTGCTGTTCTCACTCACAAATAGACGTGGTTTCAAAAAAGGACTCAGGGTAGCCTTGCGGGCCCAGCTTGAAGCACAGTTTCATTGGCAAAAGGCGCCCTCTGTGCTGGAGTTCATGTTGGCCACCCAACACATACTGTCGAGGATCTGGCAATGGGGTTTGTCCTGGATCTGGCAGCGCGGCTCCAACAAGGGGTTCAGGGCGGCAGTCTGGTGCTAGGATCCGTCTGCAGCTCACCCGGGACCCGTCTCTGATGACCTTGGCGGTTTCGCTCTGCATCTCTTTGAGAGCGTCCAGGGCGGCCTCGGCATTCGACTCTTGCCACACGCCCACGACGGCGTTTATTATCAGGATGAGGAGGATCACGAACGGCTCGATGTACGCCCGCAGGCCGTCGACCTCCGAGTTGTCCTCAAAGTACGCCAGCGCGAACGACACCACGGCGGCCAGCAAGAGGACCTGCGCGGGCGCCAAGTGTCGGTCAGATCGCCGTTCCACGCAGCGTCGCTGACCCGGGCAGCCCGCAGCTCAGCCTTCCGATCAACTGCGCGCCGCAGGCCGACGCCATCCCGCCCCAACCCGGCAGTGGCGCGCCGAGGAGTCGAATCGTTTCCAGATTGCGCTTGGCCACCATGACATCCGAAATCAAGCTCAGCGGGCGACGGACACGCGCAGGCCGGGGCGAGCGGCGGACATCCGATCCCCGGCCGCAGCCGATCGGCCGCGGGCCCTCCGAGCTCGCGCGAATGGATCTCGCAGCCCAGCCGCGCCCCGCTCTCCCCCCTGCCCCACACCTTGACGAGCATGTCGTCGAATTGCTCAAGGACGAGCTTCCACAGGGGCTTCTTGGGCTCCTTCTTCAGCTCATTGAACCCGTATTCCGCCCGCCGCTTCCCCACCTCTTGGCCCCCCAGCCCGCGATCCGCCCTCACGTCCAGCCTCCTGGTCACCTCCCCAGCGGGGATCGACCAGAAGGGGATGTCAGGCCCGTGCGCCATGCCGCCAGGCGCCAACCGCGGGCCGGCGTCCGCGCGCCTTCCCTTTTCCCGCGATCGCGGCCCGCGGGCCAATCAGCAAAAAAAAGCGCCGCCGCTGGCCCGGCGGACTGGTGGCTGGGACGGCCGAGTCTTCGCCTTTGCCGTCCGCAGCACCGGCCGCCTGGATCGCGGCGTCAGGCGATCGGCGCCCACGGAGGATGCGAGCCCGCCTCTCTCGGCAGATGGGGTGAAAGGAGGGCGGTCTGGGGCTGAGCTAAGGGGGGTTGGGCAGCGGAGGCCCTGCGAGGGGCGTGCGGACGGCAGGAAAGAATTGGCGCATCGAGCGGCGACGGACGACGTTTCTTTGGGGCGCCTATGCGGGGCTCTGGGACACGTGCACCCCGGGCCGAAGATGACCCCGGTGATGACAAAACGGTGTGCGGGCTCTCAGCGGGGAAACCTTGTTCAAGGGAATGTTACAACCATGCCCAGCATCATCCACAAAACGACGGCATGATCATCGGAGTTAACGCAAATGAAAGCCAAAAACTTGGGCCCGGTCGTTGATGACCACTGCATTCCAAGATGAGGGTGGTAAATCCCTTTGTACATATTGTTAAATTTCATTAAGGGTGATCGGATTATGGAACGAAACAGATGGGAAAAGCATATAAAAGGCACGCACTCGGTTGAGTGTTTAGTTCCGCAATATTGACTATATCTGATATATGGGCACACATTTTTAAAAAGGTTATGCATTGATGGTGCAACCAATATGGTTATGGGCACGTCCGATCGCGAGAGGAACGCTACTAGAAAAACGAATTGACGATGTCACATTATCATGATAATTTTGTTCAGCAGACATGACATCAACCAGTTACATTCGGTGGGAACTTAGCTGCCAGCGGGCCGCCGCTCCTCCACCCACTGAACCCACTCAAGCAGGCGTGACCGGTGTGCGTTTGCTCAAAAGAGCCTATAGTGTAAAGCCGTAAGATCTAGTGGATATGGCCTAAGAATGGGGACAAAGTGGGCGTTTCCCTAGGGCAGATTGGGCGTTGGTGGGCGAAGCGGGAATGGACCGCCCAGATGAGCGGATGGGTGAGGCTTCGGAGGTTAGGATGTTGGCGATCAAAGTGATGGAAAACACTGAGCGGCTACAATATATTGAAGACAAGTTGGGCGTAGTCTTGCAAAGACTCAGTGGGAAAGGAACGGTGGAGATGCGGGCAATAGAGAAGTTGGGAGGTGTAGGCCACATGTGGCCACTTACCCAGGTGTTGTCGGATCGTGGCCTTTTTGGTTTGGATTTGTCCCCA